>JAJIBD010008554.1:0-68733 GCA_021461705.1 Cryptotis parvus | reverse complement strand
CTCTACCGCTAGACTATTGCTCTGCCCCAGATTAGGATTTTCAAATTCCAGAATAGTCTATCAGTCATTATATCAAACTGTTTACATACAATTTGTTATAAGAGCCCATGTGGAAGTTATTACAGTGATTTTGTGTATAAAGGAACTTCACTGTATCACTGTCTTCCCGCTCATCATAGATTTGCTCGAGCAGGCACCAGTAACATCTCCATATGTCCTGTCTCATGCACGTAGAGCCCAAAGGCACCTGCTAGCTCCAGGAACATAAAGAGTCTCAAAACATTCCATCAGGTCATGGGAATGAGGTATAAAATTGATACTGGTATTTGGCATATCAAATACGACACGGATGGCTTGCAAGGCTCTGCCGTGTGGGTAGCATACTCTTGTAGTCATCTCTAAATCCAGCATTTATTGATGAAGTGGCCGTGTGAGCCCGGCTATGACAGGCTGGTCTGCTGGGTGGAGTTCTAATGAGAGCGAAGTCCGGATGTGGAAAATGAAGGCCCCCATGGAGTGGGGGTCGTCTGGCTTGTTGTGAGACTCTGTTGGGGTGGCGGGCCAGGGCTAGAACCTGCCATCCCTCCTGGGTGCCTCATGAATGGCTGGGCACAGTGAGAGCCAGAAGCAGCTCTGCCCCATGTCTGTGAGTCTCAACAAGCCAGAGGACATTTGCCATGTCCAAAGATGGCAAATGATAAAAAAAATTAAGTAGCAAATATAGTGGCAAAGATTATAATGAGCACCAAGTCGTGCATTTCTCACAACTAAAGGAAAACTTGGAAAAAGAATGAAATTCCAACTGAAACCTGTTTGAGAGGTTGCAATGCTAAAATATATAGTTTTATATTGATAGCTATGAATGATTCTGATAAGATAATTTCATATTTAACTGATATAAAAAGTTTTAAGTTATAATCTTTAGACTTCCTAAGGATTGATGTAAGAACTTTTTTTTTTTTTTTTTTGCTTTTTGGGTCACACCCGCAATGCTCAGGGTTTCTCCTGGCTATGCACTCAGGAATCACTCCTGGCGGTGCTCGGAGGACCATATGGGATGCCAGGGATCGAACCCGGCCGGGCACAGGCTGGCCGCGCAGGGCAAATGCCCTACCCGCTGGGCTATCGCTCCGTCCCGTAAGAACATTTTTAAAACAGATTTTGATCAAAAATGGTTATGTTGGTAGAGCATGGCTTACGTGTCTGAGGCCCTAGATTTTGTTCTTGGCATTGAAAAGGGATTGTTATACTCAGTAACTGGGCTAAACCAGTATTTTCAGCCATCAGTCTGCAGGTGTAGAAAGGCAGACAAAAAGGAAGTATTGAAAATCACTGGTCTGCTGCAGTTATAGTTGGTTGCAAAACTTGGGTGGAACTAAAAGTATGTTAAGTCAGGAAGGACAGTGTAGGAGGGAATATTGATATTCAGTATTAAAGGGTATAATCAATACAGGAAATTTCACCTTTATTTCCTTTGATAGATTTTTTTTTTTTTTTTTGGGTCACACCCGGCAATACTCAGGGGTTTCTCCTGCCTCTGCACTCAGGAATCACTCCTGGCGGTGCTCGGGGACCATATGCGATGCCGGGACCCAACCCGGGCCGGCTTGGGCCGGCTGCATGCAAGGCAAATGCCCTACTCGCTGGGCTATTGCTCCGGCCCCTCCTTTGATAGATTTTGAAAAAACATTTTTAACATTTTAAATGTTGCAGCAGTTTACTGTTTTCTTTGCATTATAATTTGCTTTGATGCTATCCAATATAATTTTAGAGCTAAATTGTTGTTATTGATATTGAATGGGAAAAACAAATTTTATGAATAAGGAAAACAGGCATATTCAATTTTTCCTTTAGGTAATAAGTTCAGGAAAGGTCCTTTACCAGTTAATTATGTATTTGGCAACATTCCATTCTTAGTATGACTTTAAAATCTATGTGTGATTATGAGTATCTAACTTTAATTTGAGGAATTTTATTATTAATTAATCTTCCAAAATTATCCCTTTTGCTAGATAGAAATAACTTGGGCTATAGGGCTTTGGTTGAATTTTCAATAATGGAATAATCTTACAGAATATCATATGACTAGAAAACCTGATCTTGAAAAGCTATGTGGGTACAAAAATGCATTTTGTAAAATTATGTGCATGATTACTTCATTTCAATATCTAATTTTTAAAAATAAACTAAATTTTTTCTCTTCAAAATTTAGGCTCACCCCAAATACTTGAGTTGTATTGCAATCAGCTGTTTTTTCCTCGCTGCCAAGACTATTGAGGAGGATGAGGTGAATATTTTTAAGATTAGTTATGCCTCTTGAAAAGTTCTCCATTTTGTTTACATAATTCAGTTTGACAGATCAGAGTTGAAAATTAGTTTATTTCTCTCACATTATATCAAACTGTTTACATACAATTTGTTATAAGAGCCCATGTGGAAGTTATTACAGTGATTTTGGGTATAAAGGAACTTAGACTCACACAATTTGTCAGAGGTTAAAAAAAAAAGAAAATTAGAGAAAGGTTTGTATCTCACACTTTCTTAAAGATCTTGGCCACGACACTATACAAACTATAGAAGTTCAAACGGTTGTGTGGAGGAAATAAATTCCCTTTACCTTCTCAAGTTTAGCAATGGGAGCCTGACAAATGGTGACGAAAGACAGATTAATAACAAGAAAAAAGTTTATCCAGTGTGCACACAAGAGAAAGTACTCAGTGGTGAATAACTGAAACAGGAGGTTGGCATTGGATGTTTATACACCACTTTAGCAAAGGATGATAAACTGTCACTACATGTCACTAGACAGAGGAAGAGGGAAGTCTGCTTCTAGGACCCACGAATTTTAGACTAGGGACTAGGAACTGTCGGTGGTGAATGGAGCCCAGGGTTATTTATATAGACCCATGACTATCTCTGATAAAAAAAAAGTCTTTCACCTCTGCCTGCTGTGGGAAAGAGGTTATCTTAGAATTGGAAATTATCTTTACAAAAAGAAAATATGTAAGTTTTTATGCTCTTCCTGTGTCTGCTGTTTCTTAACAGCCTTCAGCTCAAATTAAATGCGATGCCAATGTGGCATTTATGGAGGTGATATTCTTTGGTTTCCTTTGAGGATTTATGAATAACAGAAACCCAATTAAACCCTATTAAAGCAAATAATTGGTCTCGTATAACTATAAAATTAGAAATTTGTGTATTCAATTTGCCTAAACAGTGGGACCATTTTTTCCAGAGGATTTTGACACTTGACTTGATCACTTGACATCCCATTATTCATTGATTTGCTCGAGCAGGCACCAGTAACGTTTGACCCTATCACATGTCAGTATAGCCCAATGACATCATTTTGCTTCAGGAATACGAAAAGCCTCAAACCATTCCTTCAGGGTCTTGATGAAGAAGTCTGACCATCTTGTAGGTGGGTGACCACATGATCTTTTGACATTCCATGGGATCGAGTCGGTAACGGCTCTAGTCTAGCGGTCATCTCCAAATCACATTACATGTCCAGCCCATCTGATTTTCGACACCTTGACAAACGAGACAGCGTCCCTGACTCTGGATCGTCGATGGAGGTTGGAACTCTGGATTCCTTCTCTCACTTGAGTGAGGTGTGATATTACAAGCATAGCTCCTTTGATTCCTCTTTGGGAGACCCCAATAGCGTTCTCATCCTGCTTTCGTAGGGCCCAGGTCTCTGAGGCATATGTTAACGCAAGGAGAACAGTGGAGTCAAGAGATGCTCTTCGACTCATAATACAAAATAAAAAACTTATTATATTGCCAAGAGATATACAATTACAAAGATGTTGGGGCCGGAGCTATAGCCCAGCGGGTAGGGCATTTGCCTTGCACGTGGCTGGCCTATGCCAGCCTGGGTTCGATCCCCGCATTCCATATAGTCCCCTGAGCACCCCCAGGAGTAATTCCTGAGTGCAGAGCCAGGAGTAACCCCTGAGCGTCGCCAGGTGTGACCCAAAAAAGCAAAAAAAAAAAAAAAGATGTTCATGATTGGGTTTCGTCATACATTGTTCTAGCACTTGTCCCTCCACCAGTGCCCTATTCCCACCACTAATGTCCCCAAATTCCCTCGGACCTGCCTCAGCCTGCCTCTATAGCAGGCACTTTTTCCTTTTCCTCTCTCTCTCTCTCTCTCTCTCTCTCTCTCTCTCTCTCTCTCTCTCCTCTCTTGCTCTCCCTTGTCTTACACATTGTGGCTTGCCCTACAGACATTTAGGGATTATCATGTAAATCCAACTTTTGATCATCACAAACTGTTGAGTGTGGAGTGCTAAATGGCATTTGGTGAGTGGAGGTCAGGGGAACTGACCCCTCAATACAGGTCATAATCTGGCACAAATTTCATAAGTACTGTGGTAGACAACTCTGACATACGACAAGGAGTTGTAGAAAATATGTACTTTAAAACCTTTACTAATTTTTTGGCTTTAGGTTTGACTGAATATATTTTTTTATGTACTGAAATAAAATATATTTATACTTTGGCTTTTGGGCCCACCCAACTGTAGTATGGGCCCATTCCTGGCTCTGTACTTAGGGATTACTCCTTTCAGGTTTAGGGGGACCACATGGGGTGCTGGGGATTGAACCTGAGTGAGTCACATCAAGGCAACCATCCTATGCGCTATACTTTTGCTCAGGCCCCAGTGTTTATAAAGGAGCCCTTCCTTGCCATCCATTAGTTTAAACTTAGTAATCGCTTTTACATATTTTAAGTACATCTTGTATTGTTAATGCATCTTTTAAAATACTTGTATTTCCAAGTTTTAAGATAGGTCTACAGCTGAATCTGAACAAAACTATGTTCATGAAAAATGAACTAGTTCCAGAGGCTCCACTCACTCTCAATGGAACAGACATCTCTGAATGCAGCAGTTATGTGTACCTAGGTCGAGAAGTCAACATGATTAATGACCTAAAACCTGAGCTGCGCAGGAGGAAGAGAGTGGCATGGAATACCTTCAAAAGCATCGAAGAAATAGCGAAAAAGACAAAGAACCTCCGGCTCTGGACACATTTCTGACTCCACCATTCTCCCTGCATTAACATATGCCTCAGAGACCTGGGCCCTATGAAAGCAGGATGAGAATGCTATTCAGGTCTCCCAGAGAGGAATCGAAAGAGCTATGCTTGGAATATCACGCCTCACTCAAGTGAGAGAAGGAATCTGGAGTTCTGACCTCCATCGCTATTCCAGAATCAGGGACGCTGTCTCGTTTGCCAAGGTATCGAAAATCAGATGGGCTGGACATGTAATGCGATTTGGAGACAACCGCTGGACTAGAGCTGTTACCGACTGGATCCCACGGGATGTCAAAAGATCACGTGGCCGCCCACCTACAAGATGGTCAGACTTGTCAAGACCCTGAAGGAACGGTTTGAGGGTCTTCGTATTCCTGAAGCAACCAGATGCCATTGGGCTAAATTGGCAAGTGATCGGGTCAAATGGAAATGTTACTGGTGCCCGCTCGAGCAAATCTATGAATAACGGGATTCAAGTGATCAAGTGAAGTATTTCCAAGTTTTAAGTACTACTTTACCAATTGTTTGTGGAGATAGCAACTTAAAAATGTAACATGTATTTTTACATAATGTAAAAATATAATTCACGGTCCGTTCCTCATTTATCAAATTGATGCTAAAGGTCACTAATCGTAGACATTATTTTTTAAATTAATTTCCTGGAGTAGTAACGGATGTGCACGGAATCATCCACTCTTGAAGTCATCATCCTGGTAGTCACTCGCGAGTGGTGGGTAGGGTACCGAGAGCTGGGCTGTGACGATGGAAGAGTTGTTTTGTGGGGTACTAGGTGATCTTTAATTGATTCCTATTTGTGTGTATTGGTCTTGATAACATCAAGCTTTCCCATTAAGTTGCTGAACTTTTCTGTGTTCCACTTTATGGCTTTAAAGTCAATATATAAATTCATCTGACAAAACGCAGTTCGTATTAGTTCGATCACTGTATCTTTTCCTAAAAAATTGTCCTTAAAATTTGGAGTGGGAAGCAGGTAGGGCTAGGGATGAAGCATATCCTTTATCCTATTCCATTCTCCTTAAAACATTACAGGCCTGGAATTTGTTCAGGAGGTCGTCAGTTTCTGGACAGGCAAACCAATGCTTGATTTTGCACACTCTTATGTAAAACACACACTTTCCTACTTCAGCTAAAAGACTCCAGTACCATGCCGAGCTTTACCCAGCTGTTGCTCTAGACGTCTGAGATCAGACACGACCCTGTTTCGTTGGCGTTTGGATTCGATATGCAACATGCTCCTGACACTTTTCCTGGGCTTCCTCCAGATTCACTTCGGAAGAAAAAAAAATTCTAAGGAGAGCTTTGTACATAAACACAAGAGACAAAAGTTTCACTGTCTTTCCTAGACATTTAAAAATTATAGGACCAGTATTATCACGCATTTATTCAGTAGTCTGTCTAATGAAGACGACACAAGATAATCTTGGTCAAGTGACCCGCTGACCGGTGGTTCACGGCAGGCACAGCTCCAGTGAAAGGCAAGAATGGAACCGTCTGTACGGAGCAAACACAAGAGCACTTTCAGGGTTAAATACGACACCTGTAATTGGGACCACCTCGGGTTCTACCGCTGCAGTTGGAGCATGAGGTCGTTTGGGGAGCGCTGAAGCGCGACAAGTAAGAGCTGTCCACGCCCTTTCTCGGACACCCAGGCCCCGTGCGACAGCCGCCTGCCGCCTCCGGGTCCCCACAGATCGCAGGAAACCCACCAAGGCCTTTGAGCAGGAGGGCAGCTACCGCGACCCCCTGCCCCGCGCTGCTTCACGGGCCTTCAGCACCCGCCCTGGGATGGACCCGAGCGGCTGGAACAGACGAAGGCGGTGGCGCTCCCGGGGCCCAGTCCCCACCAGCAAAAGGAGAAACGCTGCATTGGGGCCAGGCACGGTGGGAAAGGGGCTGCTGGCAGGGGAGCGCCCGAAGGTGACCACCCGGTTATCTTTTAACCGGCGTCCTGCGAAGGGCCGGCGGGGAGGTGTCCACCCGCTCACTCGCGGAGGAGCTGGAGGTTCTCCGCGGAGGGGCCGCTGACCGTCTGGATCCGACCACCGGCGGCGGTTCAACGACGCCGCCCTGGGTCCCGGGGGGCAGGGGGCGGCGAGGGGCCCCGGGGGAGGCGCGAGGGCGTGCGGCGAAGGGGCAGGCCAGCAGCGAGCAGGCACGGGGGCGCGGGCCCACCCCAGGGCGGCCCGACCCGGAGAGCAGGGGCGGCGGTTCCCGGCGCAGCGCGAGGCCCCGCTCGCCGCCTCCTCCCCGTCCCCGCCTCCGCCGGCGCCGCCTCCTCCCTCCGCCCGGCGCGGCCTCTCGCTCCCGCCCCTCGCGGCTGGCCCGGCGGCGGGCGGGGAGGGCGTGCGCCGGCCGAGCGCTGTCGGCGGCCCGGGAGGCAAGTTTCTGCGCGAAGGTCGGCGGCCGGCGGCTCGTCCTCGCGCTCTCCTCCGGCAGCATCATGGCGGAGCCCGGCGGCTCGCCCGTGCACGTCCAGCAGCCGCAGCAGGCGGCCCCGGCCACAGCGGCCCCGGCTCCGGCGGCGGCTCCGGCGGCCGCGACAGCAGCGGCGGCCCCCGCGGCCCCGGCCCCGGCCCCGGCCCCCGGCTCCGGCCCCGGCTCCGGCTGCGGCCGCGGCCCCTGCCCCGGCCCCGGCCCCGGCGGCGCAGGCCGTGGGCTGGCCCATCTGCAGGGACGCGTACGAGCTGCAGGAGGTTATCGGTCAGTGCGGCGGGCGCGGCGGGGCTGGTCCAGGCCGGGCTCCAGCCGGGCGGGGGCGCGGCCGGGGGCGGAGGGGGCTCGGGATGCTCGGCCGCTGCGAGCACGCTCCGGGAGCTGCAGCCGCGCTCCGGGCCTACCGGCGCAAATGTTCTCGTTTGTTGGGGTTCCCCTGCAGTTAAACACACACAGATGTACCCGGAGGAATTGTGCGTGCGCTCTCCGAGCCGGTGCGGCGGGGCGGCGCGGCGGATGTGACTCGCACTGCAGCGAGCCGCACGCTGCAAACTTTTATCTCCCGGGTCGCCGGGGCTGCGGAGCTGGGGCCCGGCCACGCCGCCGCCCGCATTTTCCTCCCTCCGCGCGGGTGGGTGGGGTTGCGGGGCCGCCGCCCTGCGCCTCCAGCGCCCCCGCGCCCCTGGGCCGCGTCCTGGGGGACCGTGCGCGCGCCGCGCCTCTGCGCCCCCGCCCGCTCCTCTCTCTGCCTCCCTCGGCTCTGCAACCTCTCGCCTGGGGTAACCGGGCCACGGAGCCGGGTCCTTCCCCGAGGCCGGGAGGGAAGGACGCTGGCGCCCTTGACGACTGCCGTTGCCAGCCTGCCCTTGCAGCCCGGTACCCGCTTCTCTCGGTGCCGCGGGGCCAAGCCGGTGCCCGGCCTCCAGCTCCGCGCCGGCCGATGCTTTCCCTGCTCCAGGGCCAAGCTGCAAGGCTGAAACCCGAAGCTGGCGGTAATCTACGCCCTGCCTTTTGGTGCCTTCCTGTCGGCTCACAAATATCACCTTATCTTACATTTTTAAAAACCCTGCAAAGTAGAAAGGCAAGAAGCCTGCGTTGCTTTCCCTTGGGCCAAGCGTGTGAAGGGCCAGATCACGCGTGATCCATAAGGAAATCCTTGGCCAGATCGCCCGGGTTCCGTAAGGAAATCCTCCTGGTAAACTGCGACCTCAGCCTCTGACCTTCTGATTCTGGGGTGACACGCTGCCCTTTTCTAGCCTATCAAGGAGAAAGGAAATCGGCATATTATCTTAACAGTTTGCTCTGCTTTTCATAAAAAAATTTACTCTCTTATGAAAATGAATAGAATTGCATTGGGTGTACCAGTGGGCCTTTATGGCCACGCAACTGTTTGAGAATGTAACAGGTTAAAAGCAGCTTGAATGTTTATACATACAAAATATAATGGTACACACACGTACACACATATGTGCAGCCCGGTAGGAACCTGGATTATAAAAGCTTTAAAAACCAAAAATGGGCATCCCTACATCAAATTTTTTTGGAAACCTAGATAGAGCTGTCATAACTTTTGATCAAAGGCTCAAGGAATGACTTTCCCTCTCACTGCTTGGATAAAATAAATTCGAAGGGGGCTTCTTAACGCCTAGAGTATTCTGCGAAACCCTTTCTGCTGGGTGTATGAGCCCTCCGTCTTGCGGTCAACTGCTAGCACTCAACCCTGTTACCCGGCACTACTCGGCTTCCTTGGCTTGACCCTCAGTGGCTGGCTGGGACTCTTCTGGGTTTCCATTCCTCACTGCCTCTTTTGCAGAGTGAGTGCGCCCCTTGTACTGAAGCTCACTTAGCTCCCAAGGCCAGAGCAAATGCTCGAGAGACAACCTCTACTTATCCGGAGGCAAAGTATGGTGGCAAAGTAAGTTTGTGTGTATGTGTTTTCTGCTCTCATGTATAGTCTAGTGAGTAATCCGCTGGTTTCGATTTTGGCAGGAAATCTCCAAGCCTAATGTCTCCCAAGCATTAAGCGAGATGCTAGCAGCTGTAGAGAATTGGTTAAAGTGGTCCCTGCCCTTCAGCCCATCAGGGTTTATCTGAACAGTTCTATAGGATGGGGTGAGTGAGCAGTGGAGAGCAGAAGAAGGAGTGCGAGCCAGGAGAAATAAGGAAGCAGGCCTTCTGCAGAAGAGGCATCCAAGCTGGATTCGAAGCCTTGAAGAGTTTGCTAGGTGCTTGTGTTATTTCCACTGCTGCTTCCCTACCAGCTGTGGTCTCCTGTAGGGCCCTTTCTATCCCTCTCGCCAGCACATAGTATGTTCCCTAAATGTGAAGTGACGGATGGATCTGCCACAGAGCTTGCCTCAGGGTGGAGCCGGCATTCATGCATCAGTTTATATGCTTGTGTTAAAACTGCTACAACCAAAAGCGAGCTTAGCCTTTTGAAAATGTTCCATTGGGAGTTGACTGGATCTGTGAACTAATGAAGAAACACAGCATTATTTAAGTGATGGGATTAATTACAGGGCTCCATTTTACTGGTAGTCATAGCATTGTTACTTTTTACCTGAGGCATTTGAGAACAGAGATGCCTGCTTATTCTACTCTGAATTTTTGCTCAGTTCCGCTATAGAAAAGGTTTCTTATGTTTACAATATTTCTCATACTTTTCCAAGGAGAAGAGGAGGTGACTTTTGGTCAGAGGTGATGGTTATTGAAAAAATCAAACTGCTTAAATAGGATTTGCAAGGGTTTGATGTTTATAGGAATTGCCCATTTCTATTCAGTGTTTCATGCTAGTTCAGTAATTGAGTATGAACCTGTGGTTGGGCACACAGAAGTTTGTAGTTCAAACATGGAACCAGTTTGGCCATGAAAGCCAGTGGGCAGCCTTTGCGATGTGGGCAGGTGTCAGGAGAGGGCTGGAGCAGTGTGAGCCGTGACCAGCAGGAGGCTGGCCTGTGCTTGAATAGAGGCCGAGGGAGAGCTTGCGCTGTAGCTTTCCAGCGTGGCACAAAGTACTTTTTCTTCATTTCCTTCTGGGCAGGGTTGGGGCCTCACGATTAGGAGAGAACAGGTTCATTAAAATCCAGGCAGAGCAGGGTCAGTTGCTTGATTTATGCTTTAGAAAAATAAATGCAGGATTATTCGTGTCCAAAAATAAAGTTTTGTCTTTGTTGTAATGTTGTTCTTGTGTTGTAAAAGATCAGTGGAGAATAGTCTGATCTGGAGAGATATGTTGTTGGAAGCATGAAGCTTGCCGAGGCATTTAAAATGAGAAATTATTACATTCCTTCTTTTTATTTTTTGGAGAAAAACAGTTTTATTTAAGGGGAGAGAGGAGATGAGAGAGACAGAGAGGGAGAGGGAGAGAGTATATGTGTGTGGAGAGACAGACAGAAAGGTAGAGTGAAAGAGGGAACTCCATGAGGTATAAAATAAATGTATAACCCAAGTTGGATTATATACTGGTGGATCAGACACAATATCTTACTTTATTTACGGTATTCTTAATGGATTTTGACGATTCTATCTCCTGTACATGTAGAATCTCTTCAGTCTTTCTGGAACATGAATAACGTTCTAAATCTTTCCTCACTCCCTTTCCCTGCATCTCACCCTCAGATACACCTTCTTCAGAAGTATGTCGGGCACCATGTCAATTAAATATTAATTCTTTTTCTTGGTGATGGTAAAAGAATTACATTGATTTGCTAAACAAGGACTTGAGAAGTGAA
This sequence comes from Cryptotis parvus, assembly GCA_021461705.1. Lineage (NCBI taxonomy): Eukaryota > Metazoa > Chordata > Mammalia > Eulipotyphla > Soricidae > Cryptotis > Cryptotis parvus. The sequence goes on along the minus strand of JAJIBD010008554.1, from coordinate 57,502 downwards.
TCATGTAAATGTTGGACAGTCTCAATACACTTTTTGCAGAGTTTTAGTCATATCATATAATCTTTTTCTTTCTTTTTTTTTTTTTTTTTTTTTTTTGCTTTTTTGGGTTACACCCGGCAATGCTCAGGGTTTACTCCTGGCTCTGCACTCAGGAATCACTCCTGGCGGTGCTCGGGGGACCATATGGGATACGGGGATTGAACCGGGCGGCACAGGCTGGCGCTGCAAGGCAAACGCCCTACCCGTTGGGCTATCACGCCCGGCCCTTTTTTTTTTTTTTTGCTCATATCCGTATAATCTTTTGCATCAAAAAGTTCATCAGGACTTTTCTCCTGGCAAATACTAAATAGATGTGCATATTAGAGTATATTTGATTTTCTCTCTCGTTCCCTCTCCCTCTCCCTCTCCCTCTCTCTCTCTCTCTCTCTCTCTCTCTCTCTCTCTCTCTCTCTCTCTCTCTCGCATGACTAGCCTTTTCTTTGTGTAGTTTTGCACTTAATTTCTCAGTATTGCTTCATTTTCATTCTGAGTGCTCATTTAGATTGATTTGAAAGTAACTCTTATTTAATTTTCAGGCCTAGTGAAGCAAAGTATCTACTTTCTAGAATCCCCGACAGAGTTTGACAGAGGGCTGTTCTGAACATTTGTTGATTTCTCTCCCTAGACTTTGTTTAACCTGTTTAACCATTCAAGTGCTTTTTTCCCAGACCCTAGAAATAGGGCAATAAGGCCAAGTCTCCAAGAAACTTTCCTAAAATGAGACATGCAGATGCCACTTTGTACATGCTCTCAGAGTTTCTGTAAAGTTCTGTGGTTTAGGAATTAGAACTAGTTTTATAGATTTTATCTAGTGGGGACCTTGAGGACAGGCAAGCTTCACTGTCAGTTGTTTTCACTATACCTCAGAGGGGTGGTACTCTCGTTGTGTTTTCATCTCCCAGATCTTAAACCAGGTTGCTTTGCTGCTTCTTTTGGTCTGAGAGTTACTTGTTTGTTGGCGTGTTTTTATAAAGAAAAATGTATGCATAAGTATTCTTTCTGTAATTTTGGGGGGGTGGTGTTGAGGTACTGGGGGCTAAATCCAGGCCTTGTGCATGTAAGCCTTGCTCTCTATCACTGAGTTACCCTTTTTTTGTAGTTGAAAACATTTTGCTTGGGCCAGAGCAATAGTACAGTAGAATGTCGCCTTGCATGCAATTTGATCCCTGCATCCTCATATGGTCCTCATGCCTACTAGGGGCGATCTCTGAGTAATAAGTTAGGAGTAAACTGCTGGGTGTGACCCCAAAACAAACAAAACTAAATAAAATCATGGTAAAAAATGTGGTGAGAGTTACTTTTTTTGTGGGGACTTTTGGGGGTCACACCCGGCGATGCTCAGGGGTTACTCCTGGCTTTTCACTCAGGAATTACTCCTGGCAGTGCTTGGGGACCATATGGGATGCCGGGGATTGGACCCAGGTCTGCCAGGTGCAAGGCAAATACCCTACCTGCTGTGCCATCACCCCAGCCCCCACATTCACTGTTTTAATCACTTTTGTTGCCATGTTTCAGTGGCGTAAATTATTTCATAATGGAAAGGCTCCATTAAAGATACTATTCAGACCTTCACCTGGGGAAAATCTGTAGATTAAAAAGGTTAGGATAAAATAGCTGTAACACTTCCTTGATAGTTCGATTTGTGATGGATAATGTTAAGAACGCTCCCTGAACTCTTATGGACTGTTTTATAGTACATTTTTGATTGTGTTTAAGGATAAATTAAAACATTGTGAACTCTGGAGTCAGATGGACTGTTCTTTCCATATCCTGGCTGCGACAGTCTCTGGCCTTGTGACCTTGAGCGAATTACTTAGATATGTCTGCACTCAGTTTCCTCATTTGCAATATGGAAATGATAAAAATAGGGTTGGGAGGATTGAGAGAATACAAAGCACTTAGAATAGTGCCTGGCATAGGCAGCTCTCACTTCCTCTTAGCCACAAGTACTATAAACTGCATCAGCTAATCAGATTCAAGTTATCAGGAGGGAAAGCTGTCCTGCATTTTGCAAGAGTTTGGACAGCCTGAAGAGCTTCTCCCCTGGGTTTCAGCTCAAGTGAGCTAACCCAGAAGCTGGAGGACGATTCTCCTTTTATCTCCTGATGGATGGCTAGAGGGTACTTGCTCTGGGAAGCCAGAGGGCCTGGGGGAATACCTTGGTCTCACCCCTGCTTGAGGGAGGAAGCTGGAGAGACCTGCAGTGCTCAAGGCCCGTTTGGACAGCTCAGGAATGTAGGTGCCAAATGGCCTCTGACAGGTGGTGAGAGCATCCTGCTGGAAGGTGGCTGGGAGGAGCAGCCCAGCAGGAAAGGGTTTTGCGAACAGCCTGCTAAGGCTGCGATTTTCTCCCACTCCTGAGCTGGCCCTGCCCAGGCTGCCATGCTGGCAGGAAACTTGCCGCTGACTTAAAGAAATAAGCTCCTGACCGTGTGCCCTCGTGAGTGAGAGGACGGGCATTTGATTTCAGGTAAAGTTACCGCTACTGCTCCGTCTCCTTCCTCCAGTTTATAAATATTCTCAAGTCTCTTCTTATCTTCCACCACAAAAAGGAACCAAACAAAACACTCTTCCTCCTCTAGCTGCTCCTGTTTGGCTCTCCTACCTTCCACAGCTAAGCTGCTAGAAAAACCCTCCTAAACCCTGCTAGTCATTGCCCTGGGGCTGTTGCTGTCTTGCTAAGAAACCACAGTTGCTCCCTGCACAATCCCTGTGACCCTTCTGTGGCCAGATCGAGGACCTGATGTCCTTCTCTCTCCTCTTCTCTGCAGGGTCTGGCGCCATTTGTCCTTTCTCCTTCCGCCTCCCTGCCCCCTCCTTCCCCCATGCTTCAGTGCTTCTCTGTGTCTGAGGCTTTCCAGGCCTGCTGGTCAGGACCTGGACTGCTTTTGCATATTGTGGCTTAGCAGTGCCATAAAGCTTCCTACTCACTGTCTCTCCATCTTTGCATCTGTTCTAATTCCATTACTTCCACTTTCTTCATCATTGAAGTGTGGTGCAACTGCAGAGTAGGGTGCAAAATGAACAGGATGGTCGCTTGCTCCTATGCTCCATCTCCTCCCACATCTAAAAAGGTCATCAGCTACTTGATGCCTTCCTTGAGCCTTCTCTGTTTTGGGGCCAAACCAGGTGGTGCTCAGGCTGCTGCCAACTCCGACTCACTCCCAGTGGTGCTTGGGGAGCGTGTGGTATAGGGGATCAAACCTGGGTTTCCCACATGGAAATTGTGCTCAACCCATTGGAAATCTGATTTGCTCTTGGCCACAGCCACTTCAGTTCAGACTCTATCAGTGCTTTGGATTATTGTAATAACTTCCTAGCTTGAGTCCGTCCATCACTTCTTTGCCAAGCTTTTAATCGGTTACCCAATGCTTAAACACTTTGTGTGTGTGTGTGTGTGTGTGTGAGAGAGAGAGAGAGAGAGAGAGAGAGAGAGAGAGAGAGAGAGAGAGAGACTCTCATCCTCCTTGAGATTAACTGTAAGTGATATAAGGACTTTAGGGAATTGGTTCTTGCCTCCTTTTCTAGCTGGCTATTTCACTTCTCAGGATAAAGTCTCCAACTAATGGGAAACTTCTGCAGCTGTGGACTGCTTCGTGCTTTCTTCTCATCTGCAGTTTTCCCTCTTTGTGGCAAACCATTCTGCCACCATTCTCTTTTGTTCTCATGACTAGGAAAGAGCTGTGCCATGGAAATTTCATCTTTCATATGCCTTTCTTTGATGAAGTTTCTGTTAATTTCTTCCCCCATTTTTTATGGGGTTGACTTTTTTATTCTCTTTTATTCTTGTAAAGTTCTACCAGTGCCTGATATATATATATATATATATATATATATATATATATATATATGTTTGTATGTATGTATAAAATGTATATTAACCCTTTATCAGATGGACATTGGGTGAATATTCTTTCCCTCTCTGTGGGCTGTCTTTGTATCTTAGTCACTGTTTCTTTTCACTAAAAAGTGCAAAGCTTTTTAGTTTCATGTAGCCCCATATGTTTATTTTTGCTTCCATTTGCCTCGTCAGTGGTGTTTCATCTTTGACGATGACTTTAGCTTCAATGTCATGAAGGATTTTGCATATGTTTTCTTCAATGTACTTTATGGATTCAGGTCTGATGTTGAGATCTTTAATCCATTTTGAGCTGACACTTTTTGCATGGCATTAGACAAAGGTCTGAGTTCATTTTTACTTTAGCTGCCCAGTTTTCCCAGCAGCACATGTTGAAGAGAGATAGAGAGAGAAAGAGAGAGAGAGGCAAAGAGCCTGGGACACACTATGATGGAAACCTAATCATGAACAGTTTTGTAATTGTATATCTCATGGTGATATAAGAAAATTAAAAAATTATCTTTATTGAAGTATAAAAGGCTGTGGAAAGGGTATTACATGTATAGTTTATACGTTATGGTCAGTTTAATACATTCAGGTCCTGGGTTCCTTTTGATGAGCCAGAATAAAGGACCTCACAGAAACAGTCTCTACCTCTGCAGAGACTTGCCTTGGTTGAGTGCGTCACCACTGAGGGTCTCATGTCTATGTAGATTGGGGGCCCTTGCCATATGGGCTCACTTTGATCACTCCTGAAGATAGCCGTTGTTCTCATCTCCATATCGTATATTACATATTAAGAATTTGATGATTTTTTCTGGATCTAAGGTCTAAGAAGAGGGGAGCGCTAACATAGCATGTCCTCATTCCGTCCTACAATATCTAAGGAAAAGAAAGAAGTACAGGAGGGAGGACTGGGTTCTAGCGCCCCCCCTCTTCTTAGACCTTAGATCCATTTTGAGAATGGATGTACCTTTGCCTCCTTATGAGAAGGCTCATTGTTTGATTTCTACAAATGAATGTAGTTGGATCCTGAGGGTTTGATCTTTCTGATGTTTGTAATGGGTGATGGCTTCATGCTTTGCATTGGGAGGCCCTGGGTTTGATCCCCTGCACTTCAGCCTCCCAGCATGAGCACTAGTGGGAGTGACACCCTCACTACCCCAAAAAAACCAAAACAAAACAAAACAAAACAAAACAAAACGAAATGAAACGCCAACATAAAACTGATGGTACTTAGTTGGTTGTGTTGGGGCCAGTCAACTTAAAGGGCTCTGTAGAAATTAGCTCGGTAATCCCCAGATCAAGAGTAAGCTCTTTTGGAGGCTGGAGTGATAGTCTAGTGGGTGGGGCGTTTGCCTTACACCTGGCCGACCCAGGTTTGATCCCTGGCACCATATGGTCCCATGAGCATGCCAGGAGTAACCCTGAGCATTGCAGAGTGACTCAAGAAAAAAAAGAGTAAGCACTTTTAAGTGCTTCCACTAGCTTGAGTTTCCACTTTCCTGAGGTCTTTGGACTTGGAGGTGACCTGTGGGGATGAAAGAACCCAGTCCTCCCTCCTGTACTTCTTTCTTTTCCTTAGATATTGCAGAACAGAGTGGAGACATGCTGTGCTAGCACTCCCCTCTTCTTTCCCTGTCCTTCCTTTTCCTTGCCCCCCTTCCTCACTTTTCCTCTTTTCAGCTTGCTTTCTTGAGTACATCAGTCATCTCTCTCTCTCTCTCTCTCTCTCTCTCTCTCTCTCTGTATATATTCACATATAACCCAGCCTTGAAGCTGTGAAGGGGTTCTTGCTGTGTCAAAACTGTTGGCAGATCCAGCGAGCCCCAGGAGCCAGGTGTCAGGACTTTTCAACGTCGGCTATAATATGGTAGAAAGTTGTGGTTGGTTGAACTGTATGACAAGGGGTTGCTGTTGGTAGGACCCACAGAGCTACCAGTGTTAAGTCCATAGAACTTGGCTTTTCTTGCTGAGCCAAAACCAATTTAATATACAGTGTAACTATAGGATACATTTTTGGGGGGGAGGAATATCCCCCTCCACTTGCATAGAACTATGTAATCATGGGAGGTTTTATATTTTCTCCCAGAAAGTTGAAATCATAGCAGAAGAACTCCAAGATAGTTAAAGCGATTCAAGTGCCTTGAGTGTTTCTTTTTTCCAAGCCTGTCACTGACAAGTCTGTTACCAGCATGGATGGGACTCCGCACAGTATGAATGCAAACAAACTTTCTTTCTTTTTTGAAACTAAAGAAGACTTAACTATATTAATTAAAAGGGCATTTAGATTTGGCTTCACTTAGGAGCAGAGGAGAAACAAAGGTCCTTAAGATAATGGATTGGCAGCACCTTAGTTTTAGAATTGATTTAGATAAACACTTGGAATCTGATGTGAGTAAATACTGATATATTTCAAGTTTCTTCTCAACTTGCCAAACAGAAATTTGAGAATAAACTCTGGCATAGGTTTATAAGAAACTCCTTTTTGAATTACATTGATAAATGGTATTATTTGACCCTTTAAACTAGTGTTAAGTTTTAAATTTAAAATGATGCTAAACATCGTTTTAAAGGCAGTTACAATTTTTATTGCTTGTTCTGGGACCACAATAGTAATGTTCAAGACTTACTCCTGGCTTTGTGTTCAGGGATCGCTCCTGGTGGGGCTGGGGGATCATGTGTGGTCCTGGGAGTCGAACCCAAGTCAGGTCAGTCAAATGCAGTTACCTGCTGTACTATCTCTCTGACCTTATCAGGTAGTTTTACTTTGGAACTTTTTTAAGGTAAGTGGTGTCTTGTTTAACTCTTAGAGGCCTGGCACTGAGCCTCTAAGTAGTGGGCCTCTGGGCCTCTAAGTAACCTGAATAAGGTGTACTGCGACTAACCTTATTCAGATTCTCCCTTAGGTGAAAACTGCCTTTGGGTGACATTTGTGAGGCTAAGGTTTAAAGCCTTTGGTTACTGTGAGAGCTGTTTGCAAGAAGTATAGTCACTTGAGATGGAGGCCTTTCTGCCCTAGGAACAGTAGATCTTCATTTGGAGACTCTTAGAAGCCAGACCTGTGACAGTTCCAAGAGCTCTTACAATTCCTCCACTGATGGCTGTGGTCTCAAGGATTTGTGATCTTGTCATGATCTTGTCATGTTCCATGCTAGAACATTGGTTATAGCAGGGTTTATAACATTGGCATCCCAGTTGCTTTCTGTCCTGCTCCGTTTAGTTTTGAACTGAAAAAGGATTATTGGACCTTTGTATTACCAATAATTTAATGGGAAATAATTTATTTTATTGTTTGACCTATTCACCATCCTCTTCACTTAGATATGGGTAGCTCAAGGAAGCAGGGTGCTCTGGAGAAGGATTGACTGATGGTGCTGACTTCCGTAGATCACATCCTACTTGAGGAAGAACATAAGAATATGAGGATAATTAAGACATTTAATTTTGAGGGGCAAAAGAGAAAGCACATTTATTTGTTTTACCACCAAAGACTAATGGCTAAGTTGAGAAGTAGTTTGTCTGTCATCCAATGAGCTATATGTTTTACCAGATGGTGGTTTGTCTATGGGCTGTGAAATCTATTCACATAAGGTCTCATAACTTATGTGAATCAATTCCCCTGATTCCTGAATAGTTCCTTTTCTTTTTCTTACATCACCTTGACTTCTCTCTGGTGGGAAGAAAGAAGTTTAAAATCGTAAGGACTCAGTGTGGATTTTAAAAATTACCATTTTAATAGTGTAACGTGTCTACCATGTGGATATTTCTGTAAGAGTATTTTTTAGTTTTGTTAGTGTTAAGGTGATCTTTACATAGATTTTCCTTCATCAGAGCATGTTTGTTTAACATGTAAACCAGATGAGAAATGCATGTGGTTATTTTCATTTCAGCTACCATCATCTTTGCGTATTCTGTTACAGTAGATGTTATGTTTTGTTGCTTTTTGATGGGCCGCGCTTAGTGGAGCTTGCAGGACCCAGTGTTACTCTTGCTGGTATTTGACCTGGTGCAGGCTGAACGGGTTAGTGTGGTGCTGGGGGCCATTAAGACTGTGCTCAGTGGTGCTCGCAGGGTTTGCTCATGGGGTGCAGGGGTCAAATTCATGACCCGCACACATGCAGCACTTTGAATCTTTTGGTATGGATTTCCAGAGAGGTAGAGGAGAGTATATGTGTCCATCCATGTGTTTGTTGGAAAGTAAAAGGTTTCCAACAAGAGAAGAGAAGCACGTTGATAAGTGACGAAAGCACAGGAAGTAGATCTACTCCACAGGCTGACCCTGTTGGTCGGAGTGAAGTGTTTGCACTGGGCTAGATCCCTACTTCCAGCCAGAGCTTTATACTGGAACTGCAGTGCATTCCTCGTGAAGTGTCTTTTTCTGCCTGCACTGCCCAGAATGCAGCCGTTTCTTTTCCTCCTGATTGAAATGAAATATATTGGCTGAGTTGGCGGTTGGAGATGATAGTACATGGAAAATGTTTAGGACACTGGAGTGCCTCTGAATGATAACCATAGTCCAGATCCACAGAATAGACGATGTCATGTGTGAGCCCCTTGGAAGTGTGAACCTGGAGTGAGCAGTGGACCTTTCTCAGTTCTGGCACATATATGGTTCTGTTGGGGAACTTGGTAGTGGGGGAGGCCATGTGTGTGTGGGAGCAGGGCCATCTCCATCTGCCTCTAGCTTTGCAGTGAGCCTATAATAAAACCAAAACTTGAAAAGTAGTTCCTCGGTGGCACTCTTCACGTTTCAAGTGCTGGAGAGCCAGCAGTGATTAGCTCCATGGAATAACTGTGCTTTGTTTTATTGAATAGATTTGGTTCTGTTACTTTTGTAGCCTATTGAATAGTGATAATAGTCTTTTCTGTCATCAGATTTTTTATGGGTGGTCCTAGGTACTAATTTCTCAGGTGTATTAAAGAGTAAGTGCACAGTGACTCTAAAAGGCAGGAGAGCCTCTCTGAGAGGCTGCTAAGGCATTGCCTCCAATGCAGACGCCAGGCAATGATAAGTTGATGGAAAAAAAATGCTTCTGTTTGCACTCCTGCTCAATTTAGAAGCTAATTGATTCATATTTTCAGAGGAACAGTTACTCTTTGTGTGTGTATGTAAACAGATACCCTCTGTTGACATAGGGAACTAGTTTTGAGCTATGAATTTTTATCTTACCTCTTAACTCATTCTGAGATGCGTTTGTGATGATTATAAACACCCTCCCAAATGAAGGCAGTAGTGTCAGAAATATCAAAATGTTAGCATTTCCTGTGGAAAGATATTGCTTCAGGATCTATGTGATAGCAATAGAATCTCTTCTTTGTTTTCTGTTAGGAAGAAAGATCTGACCAAAGCTTCTTTGTTGTTTTAAAATGGAATTACAAATAATTAAATTAACCTTCCTGAGGAAATAATAATGTTTTATTATTTTGATTTTAGTCTTTTATATGTCTTTTCCTTGGTGCTTTGAACATTTTGGTAGCGAATAATTAGGAGATTGTTGTTGTAGCTTAAGTTATATGTACAAAGAAAATAAAAGCATTCAGTATTTAAGTCAGTACATGGATAGAAATTCAAAGCCACGCACCACTTGATTATTTAGGAAAGAAAATTATTAAGGAGTGTGTGTGTGTGTGTGTGTGTGTGTGTGTGGCGTGCGGCATATTAGGGGAGTCTGTAGACTGGATTTAATTTAGGGCAGTTCGAGAATGGTCTGTACTTTCTCACAGTCCGTGACCTTTGGGGTGACTAGCCCATCCTGAACATATTTGACCGTGTTCCCTTTTTACACTTTCTCTTGTAATGCCCTTTCAGGTTTCTGGAGTCCCTTGCAGTGCTTGACCTTAAACAACGGTTGTTGTGGAAACAATTTTAATACTTCACCTTCCCGAAGTTGGGTGGCTGAAGTAGGACCAGAGGGAATTGTTTCTGTGTAGTTTCAACTTGTGATCATCAGGACAAACTTAATGATAATATTTTTGGCATAATCCAAGATCAGGGCTTAGATTGTTTATTGTTACTAACATAAATACTCATCAGTTTAAAAAGTGAAGCTCTCTAGACTTGAAAGATACTGAACCTCTCATTTCATATATATCATCTACATGATTATTTTCAAAGAAACAGTATGACTTTTTAAGGCCTATAATTTTATATCCTTCTCTATTACATATTATTGGAAATAGACAATAAAGCAGCTTTTGGGTCTTACTTTTTTTCTTGGCTAAAATAGTCTTTAAAAAGAGAGATGGCTGTTTAAAACTTAGATATTAGGGTCGAGAGATAGTACATTCAGTAGGGCGCTTGCCTTGCATGCGATCAACCCAGGTTGATCCCTGGCATCTTATATGGTCCCCTGAGCATGATCTGGAATAGTTTGTGTGTGCAGAGCCAAGAGTAACTCCTGAGCATTGCTGGGTGTGGCAATGCCGAATACCCAAACCAAAAAATTGGGTATTCCCTTGTCTCTTGTGGCTGCTTGGAAGTGACAAAAATGAAAGGACAAAAAAATTCATTATGGGGTAGGTGTGACTTTAAAAAGACCCGATCAGAATTTATAAACCCAAGAACGATTTTTCTCTTATCCAGGGGACATGGTAGAGGAAGGGAGATACCATACACTTTCTGGGTATATTTTAAAAATTACCTATTTCCATCAGCTCAACTCTGAAGAAATGAGAGTGAGTTTCTATGAGACATTAATTTTGCTCTTAAGATATTTCTAAAAATATTTCACGCAGTTGTAGATTTATTAGAATAATTATTTAACTTGACAAAATAAAATCTCTCGCCTGAACTGAGGTTTAAAAGTCAGTTTTATTTGCTGTTACTTTGAATAGTTTCTGCAGTCAGAGAAGTAATGAGATTATCGCAGATGGTGGTTTGAGGTTACAGTGAGCAATTTGTCTGGAGTAGGGCCATGGGAAAGCAATGGTGGACTCAGAGGAGTTATATCGGAAGGGAATAGGGTTTCGTTAGATTTTTGAAATCAGATTCCTAAAGGCAAAGATTTATGTGAACAGCCAGAGCTCAGAGCTGACCACAGGTGTAAGGGAGAGAGAAGGAACTCAAGGCTGTACCCAAGTTTAAGATTTGCAAAGTGGGAAAACAAATAGGAATAATGTGATTAAGAAAAACCAACAAACCCTTCAGTGGCAGTATTTGTTGAGGAACTGGCTTCCTCGAAGCTTTGCTTCAAGCATCCCGCTGACCTTCTGTTAAGTTTCATAACTTGGATTCTGATAGTCTGTGTCAGCTGGATATAAGTGTAACAAGCAAACCTAAAATCTCACTTGGTTTAAAATAAAAACCAATCTGTTTGTTTAAGATTCTATGGGCCCTTGAATTGAACTGGGTGGAGCTGGCCTGGAAGCTTCTGTTTTTCCCAAGGCTGGTCTGTGGCCACCTGCTGGGGCCGCCTACCATAAGAGGGTCTCCTATCTGTGGGGTGATGGTTGGTACTACTGTTGGTTGACTCTCCAGTTCTTTCCCTCAGACCCCCCCATTCTCAAGGAGGCTCCTTGTTCTTTCATTGATTGTTGGAGCAGCCTTCCAAGAGAGCTGGAGTGGAAGCTATAAGAACTCTTGAGGTTAGGGCTTGGAACTCACACAGTGTTCCTCTCTTTCTCTCTTTTGGTGTTTGGGCCACACCTGGGCTGACTGGTAGCTCTGTGCTCAGCAATTACTTCTGGTGGGACTTGGGGGCCCAAGTGGGATGCCACGGATGGAACCTGGTCATCCACTTGCAAGGCAGCTGCCCCACCTCTTTCTCTTGGTTGCAGGAAACACAAGGCCTGCTTTTTTCAGAGAAAATGGAGGGTGGTTTCCCACTTGTGTGCAAGAGAAATGGTAAAATGACACACAAAGAGACTTATGTAGGGATGGGACATAGTCTCTTTAGGTGGGGGGGGTGGGGCACACGCAGTGGTGAGGGGGACGCTAAGCTCTGCTTAGACTTGCTAAGATGGTGCTGGTGTTTGAATATGGAGCTCCATGCCTAGCACTGAACATGCCAAACGTGAGCTGTCTTCTTAGCGGATAGCTTTTCAGACTCTACTGCCGTGACTCAAGGGTGCTGAATACACAACAGTGATTTTCACCCTTTTATACTTGTAGACCAGTGAAAGCTGGGATTAGTTTGTGTGCTGCTAAGATAGAACTAAAAGCCATTTTTGACGGTGGTGTTTTATGAGTATTGCTTCCTCTGCTAAATGATGCAGGTGTACTGTTATGTGTTAGCAGACAATAACTTTTCATGGAATGGAAGGAAATTTCTCTGAACTGGCACTGTACAGAGCAGCAGTTAGAAACCACTGATACTCACTGTTCACTGTTCATTTAGCTTCCATTTTTAACCCCTGATGGGGGAATAAACTGCTCTGCTACCTACAATGCTGGTGTACAAATGTGGTTGATAATAGGTGTCCTACTTTAATTTTTCTTGTGAACTACTTCTTCACAGTAAGTTTTTTCCTTGAAAAATGGCATTAGAGGGGCTGAGATGGTGGCTCTAAGGGCAGGAGTGTGTACTTGAAACACACTGACTGGCTTCATAGCGTCCCTCCTGTACCTCTGGAGTGTTCCTTCCTCAAGTATTATGCATGGGTGGTCCTTGAGCAAATTATAAGACTGCAAATGAAATACCAAGACTACAAAGAAATAGTAGTTTTATGTATGTGTAAGTTGCTAAAAATTTCAAGATGGGGGGCCATAGTGATAACACAGCAGGTAGGGAATTTGCCTTGCATGTGGCCATTATGGGTTTTTGATTCCTAGGCATCCCATATGGTCCCCTAAGCAACGCCAGGAGTAATTCCTGAATGCAGAGCCAGGAATAACTCCTGAGCATTGCTGGGGTTATTCCAAGCAAAAAAAAAAAAAAAAAAGATTCAAGATGTTGATTCGTATATGATATTTGTAGGGCAAAGGCTTGTGCAGATGAACTGATCCTTTAGAGCCCAAGGCATTCTATTCCAGACTGACCTTAAAACTCAGTTTCACATTTAAAATACACATTGTTTGCATACACGTGTATTTATTTCTCCTGCCACCCAGAACTCAGTGACTGGACTAGCTAATAGCCCTAAAAAGATCATGTTCTATATGTATTGCTCAATTTAAATAAAGGTAGTTTGTTGCTTGGATAGTTACTAATGTTCTTTTGCTTTAAGGTCAGTTCAGCTACATATAGCTGCCAGCATTGTTATATTTTTAAAAAAGAATTTTCAGCCTATTAGGATAAAAAGATTAAGAATGTAAGAGCAGCTATTGAGAGAATCTGCTCATTGTTTTTGGTTTACCATATGTGGGGGCAGAAATAATAGAATAGAAATGCTAGTTTACTACTTATTTAATTACAAAGTCTTTGTGGTAAAAGCCATTATCATAAAATAGACACTTCAGATGTGTGAAGAGGACTGAGTGTTATCTTTACAAATTTCTAGATTTAAATGCTAAGTGACTTGCTTTTTATTCCAAAGGGAGACAGATCTGTGTAAGGATTAAAAATGGTGGAGTGTCCTTTCTGGCTTGGCCAACATCCCTTTCTCATAAAAGGATGAATGACTGAGAAAATGAGGTTACCTTGACCTCTGAGTTATAAAAAACTCAAAGCTTATTTATTTTGGAATTCCCAAATATTAACAAGCAATGGTACATGATCATTATGGAAAATGTAGATATTACAGATGAGTCAAAAGTGAGAAAATCACTAGTATCTGTTCATCCTGAGCGGTATACTGTCTGGTTTGGCAGGAGTGTAAGTTTACATGAGATTGGACTTTGTGTGTGTGTGTGTGTGAGAAAATAAAGGGTAAATTGGTCTCTTGAAATTTGATATGTTTTAGCATTGTCTGTACTGTTCACATATAATTTGCTTATAATAAGAAAAATAGCCAGTTATTCTTAGATTAATATTTGCTTGACAAAAGTGATCTGTCAACAAGAATTTGGTACACAAAGTGTCAAGTATACTTTATAATTACTGGATAGAATGTTTATATGTATTTTTTCATGCTTAACTGTCTTCTGACTCACATAATATAGTTGCATTCCAATCTCAATGTTCTTGTTATAATTACTACTTAGAATTATCTATTGTTCTTTGCCTTTTACCCTCTGAATGCAGTGAACTACCTTATGCTAATAATTTGTTACTTCTCTGATTGGGAGTGAAAATGTCTCATTGAAAGTTCTGAGGCTAGAAGGAAATATATTGTAAGCAGCTTTCGTGTTATTGATTGTGTCTCTTGTCACTTGTCTTCCCATTGTTCATCGATTTGCTTGAGCTAGCACCAGTAAGGTCTCCATTCGCTGGGAATGAGGTTCATTATTGTTACTGTTTTTGGCATATCGAATATACCATGGGTAGCTTGCCAGGCTCTGCCATGGCTCTGGGTTCACCCCATGGGTGCCATCTTTTTCTATGTCAGACCATCAACCATCCCGGGCCCACGGGGCAGATCCCTGGGTGTAGACAAGCCTCTGCCGCCTGCGGACGCAGCTGGGCACCACACCTGCAACATCTGTTTTCAAATATTAAGAACTGTATTTTATACTGAACTTTCGTATCAAACCTAGAGTTGACAGTGTGAGAAGTTTCTGAATTGATTCCATATATGGTATCTTTTTATGCACAACTAGTTCCTGAATAGATAAGAGGATTGAATCTCTAGGAATTCAATTTGATCATCTGGATGTTAAATATTTTTGACTTTTGAACATAAGGATTTATTGGAATTTTGAACAAAAGGATGGCATAGGTATTGGTATGACTAATCTCTGTTTTTCAGAAAATTATTTTAAATTGCACACACAAATAATTACTTTAAATTAAAGTAAAATTAAAAAATTAATTTAAATTAGTTTTTAATTAAAAATTTAAAAAACCTCAATTCTCTTTCATGAGAGACTGCCTCTATGGCTAGTTTAGTGTCTGTCTTTATGTTTGTATTTGCACATACATGCAATTTGTTAACTATGTTGCTTACTCTATACCTATAAACTTATATAAAGTAGTATATATTATTGATTTTGCTTTTATGTATTATGTACATGTTTGTAGTAAAATACTCATATATTCTGGGTCATTTCTCATAGATTTCCCTCTATGGTAAATTAAAGTATGTTGGCCTCTTTCAATTTTGGATCCATTTCTGTTTCACAGATGTATCTTTAAAAACAGGTCTTTTGTTGAACTTATTACCTACCAGGGTGTTATATTTCTGTGTGATAGGTAATCAGAAGTGGGGGTTGCAGGGACAAATGGTATTATATCTGTACTTTGATAAATACTGCAAATGTTTTCTCTAGTTTTAAGACAAGTTGATGTCTTCTTAGTTACTGTCCTTCTGGCTTTACTACCAGAAGGCTGCTAGAATGAGGTGGCATCTCCCTTGGCTCGTACTTGACTCACACCTAAAAAATTGAAGACCCAGAGAAGAAAGTGGCCCTTGAGGGAGGAGCGTGGTGGATTGGAAAATGAAAGTCATCATTTGAATTTAGGAAATGAAAGTTGTATCATTTATGGACCAACAAAAAATAAAATGTCATGGAGTTCTATTGCTGTTATGAAATTTATGTAAAGATTTTCTGAATTGGTGAACGATGGATGTAAAAAAGTCGATCCATAAATCCTTCTGGTTACCAGGAACAGGGACTCATAAAGCAGCCCCCAGTGACTTAGGCGTTCTTTATAAGGACAGTGGTAGGAGATGGGGACAGGAATTTTGTTGGTAAGACTCAGTTTTACCGCAGCCCCCTGAAAATGTTACATCTAGGTTTGGGGAACTTGGGTTCCAGTGTGATCTCAGGAACCCTGGAAGCAGATAGTTCAGTCAGCAGCAGAAAATGTTCCATCCATATCTCGGGATCCAGTCACTTCAGTATCTTCAGTTCCTGTGCATCTCCCGTTGTTGCCGTCTCTTCGTCTCTTCTCTAGCTCCATTTCTGCTGAGTCAGGATATCGCCTCATTCTCAGCTCTTCTTATTCTCTGGTTTCTCTTTCCTCCTTATCCCCCCCCCCCCCCCAATAACTGTGGCTACTCATTGCTGTATTCTTTGTTTTCCAATTTTAATCCTAAAGACACAGTCCTGAAAGATTGAGAATTCAGCTTTAATTTTATTTTTATTCTTTTGGAGGGGCCTTCCAAGCAGTGCTCAGAGGATCTGGGGTCCACTTATAGTGATTCTCGAGTTGGGGCTTGGGGTTTAATGTTAGGACCCAGGGACTCTGGGCCTTGTTACTCTGGGAATTGCCATGGCCACCCTGACAGCTTTGGGGCTCCAGGGCCACACCCAGAGATGATCAGGAAACCAGGTCAGACCAGGGATTGAGTCTGGGTCAGAAGCCTGTACCATAACCCCTGCATCATCTCCCTGATCCTAAAATGGAGTTTTACCAGGTTCCCTTGATAGGGAACTTGCCAGCATGTGAACAGCTGCCCTAGTCTAAGTTCAAGTGAGAGAACTTCATGGAGAACTTCTGCAAGGATCTGCCCAAGAAGGGACCTGGATTTGGTCAGGCACCACAAATTACTGTTTCAGTAACATTGTCCTTACCTGCTAAAATGACAAGTGCCACAAGAGAGAGAATAAATATGTCTTAGTGAGTACATGTAAACCCAGTAGTGTACTTTTAAAATATATGCATATAATATTCCTACAAAGTAGTTTTATTATTTTAAGTCATGTTCCAATCATTGTTTTCAAAGCCGCGTGTCATTTTCCACATGGAGATGTCAGTTGGGAAAGCTTAGGCCCACCCTGTAAGTCTTTACTTGTCACCCTTTCTCAACTGCCTGATGCCCGCACCAGGACACCTAATCAGGTCTCTCATGCCTGGCTTGGGAATAATTGTCGGGAAAATTGCCTTCCCCATTCTCAACTCTATCTGCTGCCAGTGTATTGGGAAAATTTCTGCTGCCCTGGTTTTATTTGGTCATTGACACTCTAGCATTTTGGAGATGAAGGGTTATCAGTATTCCTCTGGGAGGTTTCTCTAGGCCATTTTGTTTATTTCAAACAAATAAAAAGAGGGTTATAAGGAAATATCTCCCCTTGTCTTGGTTCTCTGCCCTCTTCAGCCCCCGTCTGCTTCTCTCTCAGAGTTATGGCTGAAGGGGCGAATGCTTCAGTGACTGCATTCCTGAAGCTTCGGTTCTGCTGCTCTTGCCCCCAACCTCTCTAAGGCAGTGTCCCCATTGCCTTTAAGAATGAGCAGCGCACTCTGTGCAGTGCTATCTTAGTTTGGTTTCAGGTCACTTGAAATGTAAGCTCCTGTTTACCAAAACTACTGTGATGATTAGGAATTTTTGTTGCTTTAAAAGAATCACAACATACTTAGTCTTTGGAAAAGGCAACCAAATGTTTTTTATTTCATTCTGGAAAGTTTTTTCTGGTGTTCTTTGAATTCTGTGTTTTAATCTGTTTAAAAATGCCATTTAGTACCCAAGTAAAATTAAACAAATTTTATTAAATTCTGTGCAGTGTTCTTTATTATTTAGAAGAAAATCTTTTAAGTACTTTTTAGTAAGAATGTGTGTAATTGAAGCTTATTTACATTTTGGTAGTTTGGTCTTAGCCGACAGGCATGTTAATCTCTATTTGATTGCTTCCTTGGGGAGTTGAAAAATCACACAGTGGCAGGCTTAGAGCATGCTTATAACTGTACTATTTTTGGTTTTTGTTTTCGTGAAATAATACAATGAATTTCCTTGCATGTTTTATAGATTTGACTGATCATGTTTAAATACAAAGTTGAAACATTGACTCATTTGGCCGCATGTCTCTTTGTTGATCCTTTTTAAATGCTGCCCATGTAAGTATAGAGCCCCTCACATCCTGCTTGATATCAGTGCTAGGACAATGATTTGGCCCCTAAGAATGCCATATTTTCCCTTGGTTTTATTTTGACTCTAGTCCTTTCTCTCTTTGGAGGTGCCAAAGTATATGTAAATAAGATTATATATAGAGAGAATATAAAACGTTTCCCTTTGTGTGTGTATGGGCAGAGAGACAGATGTGTAAAATGATAATATACCAAAGAAAAATTAGTATTTTATGAGTTATTCAGCTTGTGAGGGTTTTACTTCTTTTCTTGAGGTTTATTAATCCTTGAAAAACAACTTGAGAATTAAAGTTTGGGGAAGTTTTGTCTTCTCTGTCTCACAAGGACTCATGGAGGCAATTCAAGCCAACGAGATGATTCTAATAGAAAGGCATGGTGCGTATGCTTTGTGCCAGGCGTTGGACGAAGTACTTTGTCTCATGGGGATTTGCGTGATCCCAGTTTTCCAAGTGAGGAGGCAGAGCAGTGAAAGATCATAGAATCTTGCAGCTCACACCGAGCCCTGTGATGCTTGACCACTGCCTGCCCTGTCGAGGGTTCCCTTTGCTGCCTCCTCTTTTGCTTTCTGCTCTGTCTCTAGAGTCCTCACACTATCAACATGAGTTAATTTTTGCAAGAAACCACTCCGTTTCTGAAACAGTACCACATGGTACTTAGAACCAGAGTTTGCTCATCCTAGCCCAGACATATGTCTGCCTGGCATTGTCGCTGGTTTTGTGACTATGGCCTAGATCCCTGGCTTCATTGTGCTTCTATCCAAATAAGGACTGGCAGGGACCAAAGGGCTAGGTCAGGGGTTAAAGTAAAGTCTTGCATGTAGCTTCCACTCCCAATTTCACTTCCACATGGTCCTCAAGCATCATTGGGTACTGACCTAAAAACTTGAGAGCACCGCAGAGGTGGCCTAGGTTATCCTGAGCAGTGCCACATCCTTAGGTTCTTGCATTAAACCACCAGCAACTAGTATGAGAATCTTTGTCACCATAGGACCTCCCTTCCCCTCCCCCCCCCCCTTGGAGGTGCTCCCCACAATACAACAGGGACACATATGTACATACACACAATACCAAAGCGAGCTGCATTGTGTTGACCTTGTAGAATTGTTCTAAGGATTAAAGATAATGAATGTGTGATGTATAGTAGATAAGGATGACAGTGGTCTTAATCAGAGCAGTTAGTACTGAGAAGCTTTTATGTGTCAGCTCCTGGAGAAAAAAAACTTCACATTAGCCCATCTACTCCTTACAACTAACAACTCAATGAGGCAACAAAGGTAGTGCCTCATTTTGAATAGAAAGACCGTCATTATTTTTATTGCTTATATTTTCCACTTACACATCCTTCCACTGGTGCTGATAACTGAAAATTTACTGAAGGGAAAAGTCTTGTCATTCAATCACTTTGACTAAGAAGGTACTATACAGTCATTGAGATAGATAAAACTTCTCCCTTCAAATCTGTTACTTTAGTGATAACCTTTTAGAAACATTAAAAATTTTGAATTACTGTGAGTTACAAAGTTACAAAGATGTTTGTGATTGAGCTTCGGTGTATATTGTTCCAATACCAGTCCCTTCATCAGGGCCCTCTATCTTCCGTGCCCTCTTATCAGTGTCCTCAGATAACCTTTTACTATAATATTTTAATGTCTTTGGTGTTATTTCAAATGTATGACTTTAATGGCATCTCAAGGTATTATTTAACATTTCCCAAATATGATAACCATGGACAGAAATGTCTACATTCCAGTCCAGTTTTTATATTTCAAAATCAATTAATGCTACCTGGACAGCCCGGTTCATCAATAAATGCTTTATTTAGAGGTGACTACAACAGTATGGCAAGCTGCAAGTCTGGCAAGCTGCTCGTGTAGTATTTGATATGCCAGTACCAGTAACATTTATATTAGGTCATTCCTGTGACCCAATATAATGGTTTGAGGCTCTTTATGTTCCTGGAGCAAGCGGATGCCTTTGGGTTCTACTAGCATGAGACAGGACATATGGAGATATTACTGGTGCCCGCTCTAGGAAATAGATGATTAACGGGAAGATAGTGATAGATAGTGATAGGATAGTAGAAAGGGCTGTTAAGATTATAGTGGAGAGGGAGGAATCATTTTATTTATTTATTTATTTTTTTTTAATATTTTATTACACCGCCATGTGATATACAATTACAAAGATGTTCATGTTTGGGTTTCCGTCATACAGTGTTCCAGCACCCATCCCTCCACCAGTGCCCACTTCCCACCACCAATGTCCCCACTTCCCTCCCCCTCCCCTAGCCCGCCTCTATGGCAAGTTCTTTATCTCTTCTCTCTCTCTCTTTTTCTCTTCTCTTACACATTGTGGATTGCAATACATACATTCAGAGATCATCATGTATATCTTTTTCCTATATTCAATGCTCAGTTCTAGGCTGGTATTATCATTTTTGACAAATATTAGCACACTGTTCCCTTCTCTGTCTTACCCAACCACTGATTCCCACATGTTTGTGGTAGATTCCACCTTTTTTTTTTTAATTGAAAGATGCTCATGTAGAGCTCTGGTTCTACAGTGTTCCAACACGCACCCTCCGCCCAAGCCCATCTCCCATCGCCAATGTCCCCACCTCCCTCCGCCCTGCCGCTCCTCAACCACTTGGCGGGTTCTGTATGTCATCTCTTTCCTCTCTATATCTCCTTCCCAACAAACTTTCCTGCTCTTCGTTGAATGCAGTGCATTAAAAGACATCACTGCTTCACTACTTTAGTGGACCGCTAGCGGCCGCAACCTGGGCTCAAACTGGCATTTGCTCTGTTTATCTGGTCTGAGGCAGTTTCGCAGTGTCCGGACAGCAAAAATGGTGGCTAGTGTGATGGGCGAGTCTCATCCGGCTGCTTCTGGGACCCCTCAGAGGCGACGGGCCCCTCCCCAAAACCCATCTGCCCTCCTCGGGGTTCCATGGTCAGCTAGGCCGGCGCGAGCCGAGCGCCAGCCTCCCCAGCCGTCCGTGAGGCCCTGTATGCTGGCCGTGGGCAGCTCGTGGGCAGGGCCACCAGGCTCGACAAGATGGAGGGGGAAGGGAAGAGGGAGGCATCATTCAATGGCCTCTCCTAGGTAAGACCGAAACTTGGAGCAGTGTGCTAACCATTGGTCTCGAGCTGGCTTTACTAATGCCAATCTAGATCTGAGGCAGTTAAATCGCAGGGTCAAAAGCAAACATGGTAACCCTGTAAGTATGTTGGGCTGTAATCTCATACGGCTGGTGGGAAGGAAGAAAGCGAGAGCACTGGAAAGAACCCATCTGCACTCCTCGGGGTTCCATGGTCAGCAGGGCCGGGGAGTGGGGAGGAACGGGGCAGAGTGGTCCGGGAGGCCCTGTGTGGCGGATGGGGGCAGCTAACTGTGTGACCAAAACCACAATATGAACTTGGAAGTGTAGAGCTTTGTAAGTAAAAGGAAAAAATTAAAAAATAAAATGCCCTCTAGTGTTTGGAGAGATGGTACACGAGTGAATGCACTTGTCTCGCCTTCTGTCGACCCCAGTTTGAATCCCTTTACGTGCTCCCACCATCGCAGAAGTGAGCCCTGAGCACAGAGCCAGGAGTAAGCCCTGAAAACTGCTGGGAGTGGCCTCAAAACCAACCAACCAAACAAACACAAAACTATCTTCTACTCTTGTAGAGGTTAGAGAACTTACCCTTTCCAGTCATATGAAGCACCTACAATATAAGATTGATAGTGTATGAAGCAGCAATCCTCATGGTGTGCCATCTACCTAAATTAATGATGGGAGCATTGAGAGGTTTATAAAAATGTAACATTAATGCTGAAGTATTCACAACTGTATGGAACAAAGAATTCTTGGCTTGTGGGACTCACTTTATTATAGAAGAGAGAGATTCTCCCATCAGGTGAGAAATGGGAGGGTTTTGTTCATAAGCTATCATCATTGAAATCGTACTAAGAAATTCAACCCAAACAGCGGTAATTAAGCATTCGAAAGATGAAGGGAAACAGAAAAACAGCTTGTAAACATGCCTCTCCAAATACTCATGTGCTAACCCTAAGTCTCCTGGGTAGGTAGCAGATCTTTGGAAGTTTTCCAGTAGTTTTTCTTTGTTGGAAAAAGTGTTTTTCACTACATGAAGGAGGGTGGGGAGAGTTATGAATCTCAGGAAGACCTGAGCAACTGTGAGATAACTTCCTGCTCATACTTGATCAGAGGGGAATTCATTACCTACTCTCTGCTTACCTGTCCTTTGCAGAGCACTGGTATGTTCCTGACATTGCTACCCCTTAGTGATAGAAAGATGAAACTCCTATACCAGGGAGATGATGCTAAGGGCTAAGAGCACAGGCTTTGTTTCATGAGGTCCCAAGTTCTGCCTGCACATTGCTTGGTTGCAGCCCTGGAGTGCCTGTCATAAACACCAGGTGTGGTTCTCATGGCTCTTCTCACATTGCCAGGGTGGGCCCAGGGACCCCAGCACTACTGGTTTCAAGCTGTGAACTCTGGCTCATTGGCTGAGTAGTCTCTGGAAGTGGCCTCTGGGCTCCCTGCACCCAACACTACATATACATTACACACACACACATACACACAACTACCTTTCAGATCTGGCCTTGAGGAATAGGAAAGTCTATAGGAGAAATTAGAGAGGAGCACCCCAGTAATGCAATTCTCTCATGGAGCTACATGACTAAGATATAGTTGTAATAGCCTCATCTCCAAAGTCCTGTCTTTCATCAAGAGCAAGTCATATAGTTATCATAGGAATCCTCAAGGAAGGGGTTTCTAACTCAATTGTGAAATTCCCCAAACCTGTCATGTGATATAAATTTTGTTCCAAGACAGATATGTGGCAAGAGACAAACAGGACTAATATTTAGATTAAATATGGCAAGTCTCTTCATAACAATAATTGAATGTTTATGAACATATATGTCTGATTATTTGATGTGCATATATTAACATTATGATTATATTGCATGCAAACTATAGACTCTTAGACAACTAATGTTTAAATTCTAAACGAGGAAGAGAAATAATGAAAAGGAACAATGGTCTTTTGTTTCTTTCCCAGCCACTAAATTTAGCATTGTTCTGAGAACACAAACATTACAGGTTATTAATTCAATCATATTGTGACTTTGAAAAAAGGTGTCCTGGTTGTATGGAATCATATTGTGACTTTGAAATAAAAGGTATACTGGTTGCAGCAAATTTCATATATTCATTTGCCTCTCTGTATAGAAATCAAATGCAGTTACTATGATTTAAACAAGTTAACAAAATAATTTCAAGAAAAAGAGGGATCCAGGGGACAATAAGAGCTATTTTTTGTAATATTAAAAATTTGGAGGTAGGGGGTTTCTCAAGTGGTATTCATTCTTGGCAATACTTGGCCCAGCCTGATGGTTCAGTGTTTGGGCAGAGCAGTGCAATGTTGCTTAGAACCCAAGGTGCGGGAAATCACTGGGGCTGTCACTGCCAGGGAGGTAACACTGGTGGTACCTGGGGGGCATGCAGTGCTGGGGCTTGAACTCAGGATCTCATGTAGGTGAAGCATGTGCTGTATCCTTCTTACTATCTACCTGACCCCAAAATTGAGCTATCATTATTATTATTATTACTATTATATATATTTTTTGCTTTTTGGGTCACACCCAGCAATGCTCAGGGGTTACTCCTGGCTCTGCACTCAGGAATTACTCTTGGCAGTGCTCGGGGACCATATGGGATGCTGGGGATCGAACCCGGGCCAAGGCAAACGCTCTACCCGCTGGGCTATCGCTCCGGCCCCAAGCTACTATTTTTTGATTTTGTCTTTTTTGATTTTTTTTTTGTTTTATTATCACTGTATCACTGTCACCCACACGGCAAGCCTGGAAGCTGCCCGTGTTGTGTTTGATATGCCAAATACTAGTAACAATTATGTTGGGTCATTCCCATGACCTAATATAATTGTCTGAGACTCTTTATGTTCCTGGAGCGGGCAGATGCCCTTGGGCTCTACTAGCATGAGACAGGACATATGAAGATATTACTGGTGCCCGCTCGAGCAAATAGATGATGAACCGGAAGATAGTGATCACTGTCACTGTCTTCCTGTCGTTCATCGATTTGCTCGGCACCAGTAACATCTCCATATGTCCTATCTCATGCTAGTAGAGCCGAAGGGCATCTGCTTGCTCCAGGAACATAAAGAGCCTCAAATCATTCTTCAGGTCAAGGAATTGAGGTCCATCATTGTTACTAGTTTTTGGCATAACAAATAAAACACGGGTAGCTTGCCAGTCTCTGCTGTGTAGGTGGTATACTATCAGTAGAAGACTCTCATGTTGAGCACTTACTGATGAAACTTATAGGGGAAAGATCAGGTTTTCTCTTGGATGGAGCTCTGAGGAACTATGGAGTCTGAATGTTGAGAATGACTGACCGCATGATGTGTGGGTTGCTCTGACTCTTGCTAGGCTTACTGGGATGATGAGTATCATTAGAACCTGTCTAGAACTATATACAGTGTATAAATGTGAAAGATCCTGGGAAGGACTAATCCTAAAATCAGTGTTATCTAAGAACATTGCACAGCTGCTTTGTGGCCGCGCACCAAGGGAGCTATGGGTCTAGCGTGGGTGGGTCTCTCTTCTGGAAAAGCTGGCATTGAGGTGGAGGAAAGGGCGGAGCCCAAATCTCCGCTCCGAGTACGGCCACCATGGTACCTCTCCCACACGTATGAGCGAACCCTTGGAGCAATGTTGGACTCAGCCAGGGGATTGCTGAGCCCCTTACTGGAGGTCAGCTCCATAGATTCCTTCCACGTGGTGCTGGCCGAGCAGCACAGCTGTAGGTCTGGAGTGGATGGATGGGTCTGGATCTCTTCCAGGGTTGCAGAGGAACTGTGGGTCTGGCGTGGGTGGGTCTCTCACCTGAGAAGCTGGCATGGAGGTGGAGGAAAGGGGCGGAGCCCAAGTCTCCACTCCGAGATTTTTGTTTTATTATACCACCGTGAAATATACAAGCACAAAGATGGTCATGATTGGGGTTCAGTCATATGGTGTTCCAGCACCTGTCTCTTCACCAGTGCCCTATTTTTACCACCAATGTCCCCAGATTCCCTATCTCCCCCTAACCTGCCTCTACGGCAGGCACTTTTCCTTTTCTTCTCTCTCTCTCTCTCTCTCTCTCTCTCACTCTCTCACTCTCTCCTCTTAAATATTGTAATTTTTCTTTTCATTTGTCTTGAAGTCAAAGATCTTTTTACCTTTTATTTTTACATTTTCTCCTATGCCAGGTAACTGATAGCCAAGTTTATCCAATATTTTCTGGCCATGACTGCTCCCATGTCCCATTCCATACTGCCCCCCACCCCCGTTATGATTGGCTCCATAGTCTTGTGTGGAGGCTCATCATTTATGTGGTTTTCATCTTCAATTCCTTGGAATATATTGGGTGCCCACAGGGGTCCTTATGGTTCGTGGCTGAGAAACACTGATACAGAGCAACCTAGATTTAATTATAGGTGCTGTTTCTGTTAGCAATGAGGCAGGATGTATAATCTTAATCTCAGTTGAACACATGTTCAGTTTTTATTATCTCTGTTTTTGCATCCGAAAGAAACTGTAGCAGATAATGGGGAACTGCATTTTTAGGCTGTTTTCATAGTCTGATTAAAATGTTTTGCCATGGCTTTGATGTCTGTTGGCATTGCCTCTGCATTTCATCCCCCTCTTTGAGCGCAAAGCTCTGCATCCACATCGTAAGTCATCTCTTGTTTTGTTGGTGCTTTACCACACTCTCCAAGTACTTTAACACACACATCTGACGTAAAGCACATCAATCCAGGAAGCAAACTAAAGCCTAAAGATGAAACAGTTTCCCAGAGCCAGATTTAGTGACTCTCCAAAGTCTATGCTCTTAAGAGTTGTTGCTCTTCAGCATTACTCTCACCAGGTACACAGAGGCATCTTTACTGCATTGCCATCATTTTGCATCAAGTGCTTTGTCTGGAGTTTATCACTGATTTATTGAGCTACTTAGTTTCATTTCATTATTTTCATTTATCACTCTGAAGAATCATCAAGATTGGTCAAGTATGCAAAGAAAGAAGGTTTCCTGAGTCCTTGTTAGCTCTTTTCTGTATGGGTTTGGGATATTCAGCATCATATACGCTAAGAATGCTCACATGATAAAGTTGAAGCAAATTTGAGGATCAAAATTGGTCACTTTTATGTGAATAAAATAAATTCACATAAAATCCACA
Source organism: Cryptotis parvus (assembly GCA_021461705.1). NCBI lineage: Eukaryota > Metazoa > Chordata > Mammalia > Eulipotyphla > Soricidae > Cryptotis > Cryptotis parvus. The sequence continues at coordinate 31,527 of JAJIBD010008554.1, read as the reverse complement.
AATTTTTGTGGATATATGAGTAAAACTAGATAAAAGGAAGAAAGCAGGTGAACATCATAACTTTCGTCCTAGAATCAGATGACAGGTTGGATCTAAAAGGTTCCTGGAAGTTGTGAAGTCTCCTCCCTTTTCTAAAGGTGGTTCTCATAGGTGGCTTTTCTGGTTCTGTAGCCTGCAGTGGAGGGATGAATGCTAGCTCATTGCAGACCACTTGGAAAGACAATGAGGGTGGGTTAGATAACTTCCTCTTTAACTGAAGACATCTTCTGCCCAGACTGGTGGGAGGTGGGGGCGCAGAGACAGGGCCTATAACCCTCTGTGACCGAATAGAGAAACTGCAAGAAAAGTTTCATTCTCCCTGAGGAAGGAGTCCTGACTCTTAAGATCTCAGCATGGGATAGAGAAAAGAGAAAAGAAAGGGCTCCTGAAATTTTTGCTTTTGTTTGTACTTTGGCCATTCCCAGTGGTACTTAGGGCTTAATCCTTGCTCTGAGTTCAGGAATCTCTCCCAGTGGGCTCATGGGACCGTATGGGATGCCAGGAATTGAACACTGGTAGGTCTCATGCAGTGCAAGTGCTCTACGCTGCTGTACTGTTGATCCAGCCCTAGGCCCCCTGGCTTATCTTTTTCCCCTGGAAGACCAATAGCTTGAATATACCTGCTTTCACTGAAACATTTCCTTCCTCTCCTCCTCTTCCACTTACTAGACATAAAGAGATGTGTTTGGATGACTAATATGTCTTCTGTACCCAGGGGCTGGTGAGAGAGCAGAGAATTCCACAGTGACAGTGGCCTGCTTGGTTGGCTGTCCCCTTCCTCGCTACTGGGCTGATTAGCCATCTGCTATGTTAATTTGGATACTTTCCCCCTCTCGAAGTATATGGGTATCCGGCAGAAAAGGAATGGAAGAAAGTACCTATGGTCTCACATTGTGTGCTGTTTTATTTCATGTTGAGGATGGGGCCGTCAAGGGTCCTAGTGGGCCCTTGCCTGTCATGTCTCTGTGAGCTGGGGGAGGACTTCATTTTATTTTCTTACACATTTCTTAAGTCCTTCTGTGATCTGGTCTCATCTGCACTCAAACACCCCTTTGTTATTGCTCACCAGCGTGTTTTTTTTTTCTGAACAGTTCCCTCTTTACACCCTTCAGTTACTTTCTTGAGTACAAGCTATTCTTGTTTTGCTGGTTTGCTTCTATTATTAAAGTTTTATCTCAGGCTTCACCCCAAATGCCCAAAGCAGATTCTTGATTCACACTGTTCTTGGAAAATCACTGTAGCTGTCTGTCTCTTGCAGCCTTTTGACAAAAAGCTTGTTTTATTCTAATAGGTTTTAGGTTTCTTGGGACTAGGGACCCTGATTTTCCTGCCCTGAATTCCATTTAGTATGGTTCTTGCCACTTGGTGGGCGCTGGTTATTGTTGAATGTCTAGATGAAAGGCTGTCTGCTTGTTAAAGAAGGTAGATTGTCAGTGGGTGATTTGTTTTTCTTGAAAAGGGGCACTCTGGTCCAAGTTATGATACTGATTACTAATGTGGACAGGACCTTGAACCAACAAATAGTTTTTTTTTTTTTTGTGGTGGTGGTAGTGGGGTGCAGGCATTGAGCATACTACATTCCAGAACTGGATTTATTGTGTGTGTGTGTGTGTGTGTGTGTGTGTGTGTGTGTGTAATTGCTATAGTAGGGGTGAAACAAGTATTGGGTTAATCTGTGTTAAGCAGAAAAAATCTGTAGTAGAAACTTATATTAAGTGAGTTTTCCAGTCTCCAGATGCCTGCTGTATGGGAAAGGACCAGCAGTTACTATGAATGAAAAGTTGGCACTATCTTAGTTCCTGCCCTGTGTTCTCAGATGGGCTTTTCCTCTGACAGTGGGGTTTTCTCAACTTGTGCCGAGTCTAGTATGCTGTACACCCATTGGAATTTGAGGAAGTGTGTCCCTTATTCCCTGGACAACTGAACGCATGCATTACTAACCCCATGCATTACTTTCCAGGCACCTTTGTTCTTCTGAGATCACTTGAGAGAGTAGGATGCTTTGGGGATAGCAGAGGAACTGCAGTGAAATAAGTGTCCAGAATGAAACACAGAAGTGGGCCCTAGGGCCGTCTCCTCTACTTGCAGCCTGTCTGCTGCTGTGGACCCTGGGCCGAGGCTCACTTTCCTGACTGTCAGCTTGAGCTTCCTGGTGCAGAGAGGGGCAGGCTGTGCAGGTAGTCAGCAGAGAGGAGCCTCCTTGGGAGTTCAAAGTCCTTTCCAGTTCAGGAGCTTATGAGGGGGCCAGGGGTGCCTAAGTGGAATGAGGTTCGCCTCGAGCAGGTTGAAAGAACAAAAATAGCTTCTTTGGAAGGTAGCTTATAACATCTCTCTGCCTAAAGATTTGTGTTTCTGTAAGTTTTGCTCAGGCTCATAGTGGCAATTTGCCACTTCATTAGATGCCTCAACACCCTGAAAAAAGATGTTCAGCTCCTTCTGGACTGTCCCAACACAAGAAATTCTTGCAGGAATTCCAAGATCTTTAAATAGCCCAATACAACTTTCATTTCGATCTGCAGGTCCACTTCTGTTCCTGTCAAAATAAATTAGGCTGGTTAGTCATAAATATTGTCTGACCTGTTTTAATTATTTATTTAATAAGTAAAATAAATATCTGGTCTGGAAAATAAACCCAAACCAGAGATCCCAAGTATCCCCAAGTTAGTTATGGAAGAGCCGTTTTACTGTTTGCCCAGCAGTGAGGGATGAGCGTCAACCGGCAGGCGGGAAGGCTTTTCTCTGTCACTCTCTGAGTTTACTCGCCTTCCCCTTCTCTCCTCGGATCACGTCTCTTCGCTCCAGCTATGGGGTGGGGAGATGAAGGTTCAGAAGGGAAGCGATGGGAGCTCTTTCATATCAGCACTGTTTATTTCCCATCTTCTGTGTTACTGAGTTTCTCCTTACTTTGCTTTTATCAAGTCTATGAATGGCTCCCTTTGTCTAACTTATTGGAATGCCCTGTGGGAGGGATGCTATGCAAAAAAAAATTATATTGCATAACTGCCTGATTCTTAGAGATGCCAGATGCCCTTGGCACTGAACAGCCTTTCCTTTCTGGCAGGTCCAAGGAGAGCAGGGCACAGTGCCTCTGAGAGGTGGCTCTGTCCCCACCCCAGTACCACGGAATGACCTTTACCCCAGCTCTGATAAAAGGCTTATTTTAGACTTCTGAAATTCTATTTTTTTCCTTAGATCAGAAGAGAATGTGTGTCCGTGTGTGTATGTTCCCTAAGTGATTTTTTTTCCAGCTGTCAGTTCTTCACAAATGTCGTGTTTGCATCTCCTGTATCACCTTGAGGCATCTGACATTTGTGACTAATTATCAAAAAGGGCAGCCTTTGAATTTATTTTAATGAAAACAATCCGAGAAAGCTCAATTAAATATACCATAATTGAGCAGGTGATTAGTGTTTAGATAATAGATCTAGAAAAAATTGAGTTTTTAGCGTGAGCGTTGGAGAAGCAGAAGCTCCAATACCAACTTCATGAACATGTTAATAGCACCCTGTGTCCCCTCTGAACTGGTTCCAGGTCTTTAAACTTAAATCCAAATGACCATGCCAGGCTGTCACTGAACATGAGGAGGAACTCTCTTCACAAAGGCATACAGCAGATTCCTCCTCTTATCCAGCTTATGTGTAGCTCCAGAAAGACTATATATGTACATCAAGAATATATATGGACTTGTTTCTGTTTTCATTGAGAGGGGACATGCTGCGTGTTGCCTAGTGCATACTCCTAGCTCTGTGCTCAGGGATCTCTCCTGACAGTGCTATGGAGTCCATATGGAGTGCTGGGAGAGAACCGGGATTGGTTACATGCAAGCTGTTGTACCTGCCTCCAACCTCTCATCTCTTCTACTTGCATCTTTGGAGCTTACTTTGCCGCCTCATGATAGGCTGCTGTTTGTCCGCATTGACAACGAGTTGCTGTAGGGTATTCTGCAAGTCCTAAAGAACAAAATGAGGAAACATTTCCCCACTCATGGATTTTTTGGAATTTTGATTTCATTTTCTATTTCTGTTTATTCATGATGATTCATTAAAAGGGAACATTAGGGACCAAAGAAATTTTAAAGTACTATGTATTGTTAAAATAGGGTGACATAGGAGAATTATAGAACACACACAAATTACCCCAGATGTAACCACTGTTTTCATTATTTAACACAGCTTTCCAGTCTTCGATATACCTTTTTTCTTTAAGTTTTGAAGCCATACCTGGTAGTGCTCGGGACTTACTCCCGACTCTGCTCAGGGACCACTCCTAGTGAGGCTCAGGGAACTGTAGATGGGCCAGGAATTAAATCTGAGTTGGCCGTGTTCAAAGCAAGTGCCCTACCCAGAGTGCTGTCTCTCTGGGTCACAGATACATTTTTTATTGGGAGAAAAGAAAGCCCTTGAGGAGAAAGAATAATATTGTAAATAAAGTTTTGCAGTAGAAAGTTTATGGTGCTCATACATTGCTCAGATTATACTGTGAGCATCTTTTAAAAATCTAATAATAGCACTAGTAGAATATTTGCTATATGCTTTAAATGTGACAGGAGCTATCTTAGTGTTTTATACCATTTCACAGAAATCATGGGAGAGGTGCGTGTGGTTATTATAGTAGAGGGGGCCATCAATGCCTGTTTCAGGTTTACGTGAAATGGTTTTGTCTCCTAGCGCTTATACTTCTTTATTTTCACACTCAGCACATTCTTTTCACTGTGTTCATACTTCATAGGATGAACCTATTTACTTTGCTCTTTACCTAAACATTTGCTCTTGTTGCTTATTTCCTCCAGCTCCGGGGGTCCCACATAGCAAGCAGAGGAGCACCCTTGCCCATGCCTCCTGGCCCTGTGGCGGGAGTTGTAGCAACAGGAGAAATGGATCATGGGGACAGAGGTGAAGCTAGATACGTACTGACAACTCGGTACTGACGGATAAAGAGTTTTCTCCAGACTGCTGAGGCTGGAGTTGTTATTCCTCTGCTAGTTCTTTCCTGTACCTTCAAAAAGTGGCATATAATGTCTAGAGAAGGACCTAGAGTGTACACTGACTAGCAACACGAGATCAGGAGAAGCATATTGGTTAGAGAGTACTCAGTTCTTAGTGCTGTGCTTTGATGTCATATTTGGAGAATGTCTTTAGGTATAACTTGTCTGTGTCATTCAGTACTTTTTTAATGCTCAGGAAGCGTGACCTTTACCTCAAGTTTACTATTCAGAATTGTGAATGTGTGGTGCCTCAGGAAATTAGCGATTTTGCAGCTTCGTGCTTTCTTGAGGCATGTTCTTCACCAGAGGTCTGTAACAGCTGCTTCTCAGACCCTCTGCTTGTCTAGAAATGTCTTGACAGTCCACAAAAAAAGGCACAACTGCTTAGCCAGCAGTGGTTTTTGATGGCTGGTCTCAGACCAGTGCTGGTCAACAGGGATGAAAGGGTTGAAGGTTTGTTCTCAGCAGTAGCCACTTGATACCTTTGCAGATTTATGATCAAACCACTCCCAATGTCAGGTGGGTCGGAAAGACTAGATTTTTTTCCTCAGGACACCAGGACAGGAGAGTTGGCCAAATCCAGTGTGGAGTTGGATGTCACTAGGTGAGACTGAAGAGGAGGGCCAGAGTAGAAACATCTTCCAGGACGACTTAGTGATAGAAATCAAGGTAGGGGGAAGGGGGTTGGTGTGGTTTTCTGGCAGGTGAGGTAGTGAGGAACCAGTCTCAAGAATAGCTGTTTAAATAACTTCCTTGTGCAAACATTTGTTGAATGTGAATTATTAGTTTGGTCTGTTTACTAAGCCCAAGACATTAAGGTAAACTTTGCCTTACAGTGTGTCTGTAAATGTAAGGTATGTGGTCTTCAGATCAGGGCTCAAACTTCCTCCTTGGTATCCTTTCTAACTGGAGAAATCAAAGGTTCTTGATAGCAGAGGAGATTCTTCTACGGGTGCCATTAATCTTCCTCTTGAATATTAGCTTCAACTAAAATAGCTTCTTTCTGTGCAGCCCATGGTGATGATCAAAATGTCACAGTTTAAATAATTTATAGGGTGATCTAGTTGTCTCCATAGACCTGTCCCATCTCTAGTTCCTTCACCTTCACCCAAACCCTGTTAATGGTGTATAACTTGGTTTCAAGGATTGTGTATGATTAAATGTTACTTTCTGAACTAGGAATATGATTACACAAATGCTCTGGGCAGAAAGAGGAGGTGCTTGCACACAGGTGTACTGTGATAGTTTTTTTAATTTTAAATTTCCCTCCTTTCCCTTTTTTTTGCCCAGTAATAATAATAATACAACTTTCCTATGTTGTGTGCATGGAGACAGAACAAAGGACATGGATGATAATTTATAAAGTAGGTACATGTTTGCTGTTTGCAACCAAGTAAAAATAGAAGTCAGTTAGGTTTGAAGGCCACTGCAAATTTACATCACATTTTAAAATAGGAATGTTTTCTATAATCAGAAAACACCCAGATCTCACTGGCTCTGAGGTTGAAGACACAAAGCATTGATGATAAGGCAGAACTTTCAGCTTATCTCTTGTTCTCATGCTTAGTGAACTCTGTGTAAAGTCTAGAACAGAAATGACCCTTTTAAACAGTCCACGTCTACCATAGTACCCAATGAATGCATGCTGACCAATAAATAATTAGCACGACTTCCTCTTGACTCATAGTTGAGTTGAAGGGTGATGATTCTAATTATAGTATACTTGTGTTAAGAGTGAAGTGGAGGCCTCCTAGCATGTTTAGCAACACTTGAGACAAAGGAGGTAGGGTGGGAGAGGTGATTGGCGTGCTTTGCTTTTAGGTAAATCTAAGGAAACCCCTTTTTGTTTTCTAGGTTCATAGTTACCTCATTATCATTTTGCCCTAAATTATTGAAGGTGCAAGATTTCAAGTTGGGTTGAGGGGAAGTTTTATTTCTTCATCATGGTTGGATGAGCAGAGAGGAAATGAGCTAAATAGCTAAAATGCCTACTTAGAACTAAAAGTTAGATGAGCACATGCATGCTTTATTTCAGAGAATAGCAAGTGGAATTATAATTAGATCATATATTGTTTTGTGTAGTATCTTTTTCTATAAGAAGAAAACCTTTTGTGTTCCCACAGAAAACAAAAAGGAGATTAAGACTTTCCTGTGTAGCTCTAGATCATTCATTCAGTTGGTGACAGTTTGCTGAACTAGGAGATAAACAAAGGGAGTGTATTTCTTCATGTTTTTGTGCAGCCTTTAAGTCCGGGAACTGGTGAAATCTGCAACACCTCTGAACTAGAAATTTCTACAAAACCACAGCATACATTCTCTCTTGTAGCTGTTCTCTCTCTGCCTGCGTGCATGGGCCCCTCTCGAGAACAGGTGGGAAAAAAACTGTGATGTGACCTTTGAAGTGAACTTTTGATATTTGCATTACAATTTTGTGGGTTTAAGCTTTTAATTTTAAGATTGTGGGTCATGTTTGTGGAGTATCGGTTTCCAGTATGTTCTGAGTAGCAGTGATATGGCTCTTAAACAGTGTAAGCACATTTATATACCTAATTTATTTGCTCTGATGTCTTTCCAGTTGGTGTACCCCATTGATTCTGGGTTGAGAGTTTTCTAATTACATCATTTTCTTATGGTAAGGGAAAAGTTTAAAGTTACTTGTAGGCATTCAGCTTCATGATTGAGCCTTATTTTTTTACTCGCAAATAGAGGGTGTTTTCCATTCTGATGGTCCTTAAAAAATTTCCTTCATTTTTTGAAAAGTTTAGCTTATGACAGTTGATTTGTCTTTTGTGTCGGACTTTTATTGCCATCAGTAAACATTGATGATATTGCATCTCTGTGACTTTTTAATCTAGACCTGGGGAAGTAAAGGAGAGGAGCAGAGCCTAAGATTCTGGGCATGGACCGTCAGAGAGTAGGCCATTCTGAGTTCGAGTGGAAGAAAGTGGAGAATTTGACTTCAGATGGATTTTGCTCTCCCTGAGTTCCATTCAGTTTGTGCTCTCAGTCAGGTGAGAGTGGGGTCTGATGTGTAGCTGACTACCTGCAAATCACAGACTCAGCTAAATACAAGATTAGTATGTTTCTTGCTCCTTGAGTCTGGGAGATGCTACTCTCTTTCCTGCAACCATACAGTGCTCTGTCTTGTCTCTTGGTCCTCCAACAGTGGTAGGAAGCATCCTCAGGGAAAGGAAGACCTTTCCTTTGTCTCAAAAAAAGAAGAGAGTGATAGGACAGTGGGTAGGTTGCTTGCTTTTTCAAGAGGCCAACCAGGGTTTGATCCCTAGCATCTCATTTGGTCCCCCCATCACCACCAGGAGTAATTCCTAAGTGCAGAGCATGAGTAATCCCTGAGCATTGCTGGGTGTGACCCCCAACCCCCCCATGCAAATAGAAGAGTCCCTCTCACTTATGACTCTTGGTGGGCCAGGCCAGCACGGGCTTCATTGTTTCATGGTGGCATCCTGTCTTTGTGCTTTGAGAGAACCTATTGGTGAGCCCCAGTGATGTCTGTTGTGTGTCTGATTGAGGATTGGGATCTCGGAGAGGAGATTGGAACTAGATATGAGGATTGAGAGGGTTTGCTCTAGTAAACAGTGGTGTGAGTTTACTAGGTGATGAATACCCATACAGTGGGTTCCTTTTTCCTTGTGGTTTCCCTGTATATAATTTTCTTCACAGTCCAGCATGTATGATACCCTCAAAAAATGTAATCCAGTGCCTGAAATGTTAGGAGGATTCTTTAGTCCTCTTGGTTTATATGCTGTGTTGACATGTGAGATTGGCACAATTGACTGTGGGATTCCCCTCTTCAAGACACGGTACTTGCCTCTCAAAGGTCTGTTAGGACAGTTGTGGCCACGGTTCTGAGCCTGGCTGGAGACTAGAAATAGGGGCCCGAGAAGCATCTGGGGGATGTTCTGGACTGAGAGAGCAGCAGCCTCTGGTGCCTGGCCAGCACCTAGGCCATGGGGCCTCTGGGGCTTGAGCTGGATGGCCAGCACCAGGGAGATGTTACTGGTGCTGCTGGTGCCCCCTCTGGTGCCTAGGCTCAAGGGCCAGCACCAGAGCCACAAGGCCTGTGTCTGAGCCTGAGGGCTGGCACCAAAGCTACAAGGCTATAGGGCAACAGCAATAGAGCGATAGGACCACCCACAGCAGGGCAACTCGGAAGAACTCAAAGAAATAATGAGGGATATAGAGAAGCAGGAAATAGTAGCAATGGATGAAGCAAGGTAAGTTAGGGGGGAAAAAGATAGAGACATAGTGGGGAAATCCAGAGAAAAAGAAGCCTTGAAGAGAAAAGCCCTGAGCAGAAAGAACCTAAGGAAAAAGGTCCTGAAAGGAGAGGTCCTGGGAGAGGAGCTGAAGCATGAAGCCCTGAACCGAGACATCAGAGATGAGAGGCCTGAGGAGAAGGCTGCACAGACACCTCCTGGCTCTCCCCGAAGAGAGAGCCAGAGGACCCAGGAAAGAGATTCCTGTAGAGAGCAGAGAGATGAAACAGAAGAGTAACCTTCAGGAATCTCTCTCCTTGCTCTTTATTCCTTGGATGGATCAGGGGAAACGGTGTCTGCCCTGACACAGGCCTGGGGCCATAATGGGTAATGAATACCACAGGGGACCCAGCTAGGCCCCTCAGCCTCTATTGCCATGGTCACGGACCCTGAGCCTCAACTACTGTTAAGGCTATGGAATCCACAGGAGGTCTCTTGAGCCTGGGGCCTTGGGACCTCCCTGAGCGGGAGCCATAATCCCCCTCCTCTACAGTTATTTAAAAGCCTTAACACAGGACAAAGAAGAAAAGCAACCAGTGCTGGTATGGATGTGGGTAAAGATGTCCCTCATTCACTGCTAGAGGTGAGGCGGATTGGCCCAGCCCTTTTTGGAACACAATTTGGACAACTGCTTAATAAACAGGGAATCGAGTTTCTGCATGACTCAGCAATTCGACTTCTTGACATCTACCCCATGGACCCCAAAAAGCTATTCAGGAAAGACATTTGTACTCCTGTGTTTGTTGCAGCACTTTTCATGGTAGCCAAAATCAGGATGCAAAACCAGTATGTCCAAGAATAGATTACTGAGTAAACTATGGTACATATATGTAATGGAACGCTATACAGTTTTAAGTAAAGATGAAATCACATAATTTGCGATGGGGATGGCTCTAGATAGTTTGTTGAGTGACATTAATCAAAAGGACACAGAAAGACCCAGAACAGTCTCTCTCACAAGTGGGATAGAAAGATCAAAGTAGGGATATAACCAGCACTCAAAGGCAACAGGCACCGAGAGCTAATCTTCAGTAGGAAGCTCACCATAGGTGAGGGAAGGGTGGGAGCACGGGACAGTGGTAGAGTGAAGTGGTCACTCTGGGGAGGGTGTGCTGTGGAAATGGGCTGTGTCATTAGAAGTGCTGTAAACCACAGTGCCTAAAATACATTTTTAACAAAGGAAAAATAAAAGTGTACTTCCATGTGATTGGTTTTTTTGTTTGTTTTGGGCCATTCCCAGCAATGCTCAGGGTCTATTGCTGCTCGGTTCTCAGGGACCTTAAGATGGGATCAAGGATCTCAAGGTGCACTTCTGGCATCTTGAAGGCCATAGGAGAGACTGGGGATCGAATCCTGCTTGGCCATAGCAAGGCCAGTGCCTTACCAGCTGTACTGTCACTCGGCCCCATTATTTATTTCAGGTGCAGTGACTTGTAGCATAGCAGAGCCTTCATGTTGATGGCAACAGGTTGTCTTACCCTCCTTTTAGGCGGTGAACTGAACTGGTAAAAATGTATGCCATTATTATTATTGTTATCATTTTCGCATTGACTGATACCAGACACAGTGAGTCATGTACTTTATCACTGAGCCACACCCCAACCCCCAGTGTTAGTATTTTTGAATCTAAGTTGGAGTAACTGAGAGTTTGTATGTACTCTTAGGCCTATTCAATCAGAAGAGGACACTGGTTTTCTGTTATCATATATCATAAAAAAGTACATATTATATGTTTGTATTGTATATTTTAATATGTATATACTGGCAGAGCTTGGCAAGCTACCCGTGTTTTATTTGTTATGCCAAAACTAGTAGCAATTATGCTCTTCATGTTCCTGGACCGAGCAGATGCCCTTGAGCTACACTTGCTTGCGACAGGACGTATGGAGTTGTTACTGGTGCCCGCTTGGGCAAATCGATGAACAACTGGAAGACAGTGATACAGTGATGTATATATACTTATTTGTGTACTTATTTATTGCACATTATTTGCCTTTGACATTACCATGCATGTTCATATTATGGTCTACCCAGAACATCCACAAAGAAGGGACCACATTGTCGATTGCTCTACGAGCTTTGTGGGTACTTCCCTGCTTCTCCTTGTTTGACTTTCCTTTCCCTGTCTCCCTCTGGAGAATGCTTCTCTTCACTCCTCCCTCTCTTGTGAGGTGAATGCAAGAGCTTGAGCGTGGGTAGACACATTGGCTGTAGGCTTTTCTGGAGATGAAAGGAGGCCACTGTGAGGAACATTGCATCTTTAGCACTGGGGTGTGTGTTTGTGATAAACCAGGTGGATATTAAGGATTCAGTTGGAATGTATAAATATGGTACTTTGATTTGAAATGTACCTGAAAGGAATTGCTGAAACGAATTTCCATTTTCTTGTGTTCTTTGTATTTTACTTGCTTACTCATGAGTAGGGCTTCTAGGATTGCTTTTTTGTTGACTTTCTTTCTCAAAACCCTGCACCCAAAAGAGGCTGAATCTCCTTAAAAACACCCACTATAACGTAACTTACCCATCTTTTCATTTGTGTGGTGGGTTCTTTTGTTTTGGAAATGATGGGATGAATATTTAGGGGTAGTGTGGGCCTACTTTGGCCGTGCAGAAACTCTCTTGCTTTTCTCTCTCTTGCATAACTGTATTTAGAGTTGCTTATGTTGTCTGTCTCAAGGGGCAAGGTCAGGTGTGGCAACCTTGCTTTACACACAAGACTTCTCCAATCCCTGAAGTTATTTAACTCTGCAAGCCTTTTACGGTTTTTTTAAATTTTATTATACCACCATGAAATACAATTACAAAGCTGTTCATGATTGGGTTTCGGTCATACAGTGTTCTGGCACCCATCCTTCCAGGGGTGCCCTTGAGACGCTGTTCAAGAAAATACATGGTTCTCATAACCATTTCTTGAGTTTCCAAGTGGCTACAGACTTTTGCCCTTTTCCTTCCCCTGTTTCACATTCCAGGGTGTTCAAACCCTGCTGGTGCGTTAGCACCATTTAACCTGATCAGGAGCCCCTGCTCTGGTATTGGTGACACCTCTGACATGTTTTCTCTCAAACTCAACCTCTGCTCAAACACCTTCCCAGGAAATGAGGTCTGCAGAGCATGGGCTTTGTAAACTGTGGGTCCCATCAGGCGAAGCAACACCTCTTCCCTTCTTTGGTCTCCAGATCTTCTTTTTGTCTTGTTCCTGAGGGCCATTGTTATCTTTGCCTTCCAGGGAGATCTTTGGGTTTCTGACTTATTCAGGGTCCTTGATTTCCACCTCTGGCAATTTTAATGCTTAGTTATTTGGACTAACCAGGACATTTAGAAAGAACATTCAAATTTTCCCTCTTCTCCTCTCAGCTCTCTTTCCAGACAGAACAGCCTTGGACTCTGAGAGCTGTGGTTTTTCTTTTGCTCTCATGTTCTTTGGCCTGTGTCTGGTGCACGTTTGCAGTTCACAGCTCTGGGGAGGGAGGGATGCTTAATATGGTGGGTGGAGGCTGGGAGGCCACTCAGCATTCTGGTATGCACAGGACGGGGCTTCACGAAAGAGAATCAAAGGGGTCAAGGAATGACGCCAGAAATCAGTAGTGCCAAGGTGGAGAAAGCCTGCTCTAGCTGTGTAATGGTGCTTTTTAGAGATCTTTCCATCAGTTCCTTTATGTTCCCGTTACATTTTTGTCAGGAAGCTCTTCTCTAAGTCCCTTTGACGTTTGAGTCCATTGCTGTGAGTGAAGATGGGAAAATGTGCTCCCTATCTCCTTCCCGTGCTCAGAGCTTCTCAACCTGATCTCAGTTAACTCTGAAGCTTTGGTTCTGGAGCCTCTTGGCCCTTTTTGAAATCTCTTAGAGAATATGTTTTCACAGTATATGTATTTCTTTGTTGGGGAAGGGAGGAGGTGGGAGGTGCTGGGGAGTGGCACACCCAGTGATACTCAGGAGCTACTCCTGGTGGTTCTTGGGATACCCTGTGGGATGTCATGGATTGAACCAGCTCTGCTGTATACAAGGTAAGCACCCTACCTACTCTGCTATCGCTCAGGTCCCTCCGCAATTTTTCATGGATCAGATCCCTTAAATTGTAGTAATACAGTCCAGAGGCAACATTCTACCAGTTTCTTCACTCCTACTTCTGCTGTGGGAGTGGTTACCTTTGGAGTGGGTTGGGAGGGAAATACTGTGACCAAACGTGTAAACGACCAGTTGGAGAGTGAGATGACAGTTTTTTATGTCTCCTGTGTATTAAAGGAAGTTCCTAAGGGAAAAGTTTTCCATGAGAGAAGGATCTGGATGCAAACCTTTACTTTTTCACTCTTAAAAAGTGTGACCTTAGGCTCTGTCATTTCAGGCATAACATGGGATCAAATATTTTCTGAGTGTTTAGAGTAGAAGTGGCTGGGACAGTGCACAAATAGTCATAAGCATTGTGACTGCAAGGGCCTTCAGCTTACTCTCCGGCTTCTGTTGGAGAAGATTGTCAAGTGTTGAGAAACTTGCAAAGGTAGTTGGAGTTTGATGGTGGTTTTCAACAATTTTTGTGCAGAAGAGTTACCAAGGGGTGTGAAGGAATGCTGACTGCATGGGTGCTATGTTTTATTCATAGTAACCCAGGTGGTACTGATGCGGTACAAGTGACTCTTGGAGAAACTCTGTCTTCTTGGCTACCGGGGAAGCAAACAGATGGGGCCCTAATCTTCCTAGGAAGCCTCATCTCCAGTTCACTGTTTTCTTTCTCTGGGGACACTGGGCTCTGTCAGAGCACTCTCACAAGGTAGGGCTGTTCTTTATTTTTGCCTTTAATGACAACTAGAGATATCTTTGTATTGGATGGTCTCCTTGACAGTTTGAGGCGATTCCTTAGCCTTTTGGGAAATAGACTAGAAAAGTCTTTTTTATTGACTGGTAGAAGTGTGATTTGGGGATAGGGAAGGGGTAGGTTGGAAGGGAGTGGTGTTTATTCTTAAATAAAGGTCTTGGAAGGCCTTGAGGAAAAAGAAATCAAACATACTCAGGATTTCTCCGTAGTCCAAATGGTATTCCTTTTGGAATGGGATGAAGATGAGCCTATTTTAGTCATTTGTAAATTACTGTTTCTGGTTATTTCTTCACTGAATTATGCTTGGCAGTCTACCTATTGACTACACATCTACTATAAACGGTTTCTGTTTACAGATGAGGATTTGAGGGTGGGTGCCGGCGTCACTGAGTAGACGTTTGATGACCAGAGCATGCTTATTCCCCAAATTAATGCTAGGAAATACCTGACATAAGGACTAAACAAATGTCCTAGGCTTGTAGACAAATGTCCTAGGCTTGTTTCAGTGCTTCCACTGTGCTGGCATTCTGCCTCTCCATGTGTTCCTAGAGAGTGGTCATACTGTGGGTATGTTTTTCTCCACAGACTTCTGATTTAGCCTCTGGAAAGGGGGCTATGAATGATAAATAGTTATAAAGAAAACCATTGGAAAGAATCTCCACCATTTACTTAATAAAACAAAAATGTATGTGGTAGAAAATAAAAGTCAATTTCAGAATTTAGTTGGGACATGTAAATCATGTGAGGTGTATCTTAGAAAAGTTTTTTTTTTTTTTTTTTTGCTTTTTTGGGTCACACTTGGCAATGCTCAGGGGTTTCTCCAGGCTCTGCACTCAGGAATTACTCCTAGCGGTGCTCGAGGGACCATATGGGATGCTGGGGATTGAACCCAGGTCGGCACAGGCCAGCCGCGTGCAAGGCAACGCCCTACTTGCTGGGCTATTGCTCCAGCTCCAGAGTTTTAATTTTTTTGTTGGTAGTTTTTGCACCCTCCAGAATTCTCTTTGAGTTTGATTAGTTTCAAGCAGTGCAGGTGAGCTTTGCAAGAAAGCATAAACCAAAATGTCAGGTTGCCTGGGTTGGTGCTTTTTGGCCCTTACATAAATGATTTTTGTTATATGTCTTTGAGTTTACCAGAAACCATTGTATTTAATCATGTTGGGTCTCTGAGCTGCTGGCAAGTAGACAGTGCCCTGAATTTCATCATAAGAAGCAGAGCAGAGGACAACAAATTTTATTTATCCACTGGTACAGGTAGCTTGTGAAGAGCCGAGCCAGTGTATTGATGAGTACTGATGGTAGATTCTTCAGGTGTTTGGGTCTGACTTTGTCTGGGCCAGATGTTGTTTGCTTCTTTACTGATGAAATGGCATGTCGGATTTCACAAGGGAGAACATTGGGAATGACATATCCATCCCTGCTGAACTTGGTATGTGGACAGGTAGACGTGGCTATCAAAAAGGTAGCCTTACAGTTGGTGAAGGACAGGCGGGCGTTGTGAATGCTTTTTCTTGCCTTCTGCTACATGGGGCAGTATTGCTGCTCTTCTCTCTTTGAGGTCTTCCTTTATCGCTTCTCTGCACTGCTTTGTGAGCTTGGACGTTAGCTTATGGTTGCCTGAGGCTCGTGCCTTGCCACGTTGGCTAATGAGCTCGAGAGTTTTTGGAGACAGGCGCCCTTTTGTGTCTTTATCTCTCTCGGTGTCCTTTTGTGTCTTTCTCTTCACACACTACCTGTCTGAAAAGACAGACATCTTTTTGTGTCTTTCTCCACACACTACTTGTCTGAATGCAAGGTGCTCTCCCAATGGAAAACCAGCAGGACATTTCTACTGTTCAAGAAGGGAGACATCCCCGACATTGGCCACTATCGCCCCATCTGCCTGTTGTCTGTCATCTACAAGCTGTTCACTTGAGTCATCCTGAACAGGATTGGCAGAACATTAGATGAAGGACAACCATGTGAGCAAGCTGGCTTCTGAAAAGTATTCAGCACAATCGACCATCTCCACATGGTAACCAAGCTCATTGAGGGTTGTAGGGAGTTCAAGATGTGGTTTTTCTCATGTTCATTGATTTAAAAGAAAGCCTTTGATTCTGTTGAGACCGAAGTGGTCATCGAAGCCCCAGCAAAACAGGCCTTTCAAACTCAATACATCAAGATCCTTTGTGAGCTGTATTACGGATTCACCACCAGGATCTCACCATTCTACAAGGAAGTGACCATTGATGTCAAAAGAGGGGATCGTCAGGGTGGTACCATTTCACCAAAACTCTTCAGCACCACCCTCGAGAATGTTATGCAACAATTAAAATGGGAAGGAATGGGAGTGAAGATAGATGGTTGGCGACTACACCACCTCCGCTTTGCCGATGATATTGTTCTAATAACACCAAGCATTAGCCAAACAGCACAAATGCTGGCTGTCTTCAAACATGATTATTGAAAGGTAGGTGTACAGCTGAATCTCAACAAAACAATGTTCATGAAAAATGAACTGGTTCCGGGAGGCTCCATTCACTCTCAATGGAACAAACATCTCTGAATGCAGCAGTTATGTGTACCTAGGTCGAGAATTCAAGATGATGAATGACCTAAAATCTGAGCTTCACAGGAGGAAGAGAGCAGCGTGGAATACATTCAAGTGCATTGAAGAAATAGCTAAAAGGACAAAGAACCTCCAGCTCCAGGCACATCTCTTTGACTCCACCATTCTCCCTGCATTAACATACACCTCAGAGGCTTGGGCCCTACAAAAGCAGGATGAGAATGCTATTTTGGTCTCCCATAAAGGAATCCAAAGAGCTATGCTTGGAATATCAGGTCTCACTCAAGTGAGAGAAGGAATTTGGAGTTCCGACCTCCATCCACGATCCAGAGTCAGGGATGCTGTCTCGTTTGCAAAGGCGTTGAAAATCAGATGGGCTGGACATGTAATGCAACTTGGAGAAGACCGTTAGACTAGAACTAGTTACCGATGGGATCCCACGGATCCATGTCAAAAGATCACGTGGCCACCCACCTACAAGATGGTCAGACTTCTTCATTAAGACCCTGATTGAATGGTTTGAGACTCTTCGTATTCTTGGAGCAAGGGAGATGTCATTGGGCTACACTTGCACGTGATACGGACAAATGGAAATGTTACTGGCGCCTGCTCAATCAAATTGAATAACGATGTCAAGTGATCAAGTGATCAAGTGATCCACTGGCACAAAAATAAAAGGTTAATATTTACTGGTCAAATGGTAGTAAAAAGGAGAATTTGCTTAACCGAATAGGTTTGTAAGAAAATTTTTATTCCAACTTCTAATTTTGGTACAAATCACATTTGTGTAGAGTTGAGAGTTTGGTAGATGGTAGGTTGTTATATGTACTGGATATTTAAAGAGTGATTGTCTTTAAAATTAACAGCGTGACATTAAAATTTTCTGTATTTAAATTTTGTTTTATCAGTTATAGCCTTACCTACATCCTAACTAGTTTAATAGAGTTTGTGTTACATAGATAACACATACACATGCACACACACGCACACACATATTACTTTAGGTTCAAGAGAGAAAGTAAAGTGAACGAAAATAAGCATTTTACTGCTGACCCTGTTGGAACATTTTCTCCCCTACTGGAGAATGAGAAGAATTGTAAAGCTAGTCAGATGCTATTGTGAAACATAATATGATATCCAGATACTCTTACAGCCTAAACATTTCCAAGGTCCTGCTGACAACTTACTTATTTCAAGCAGCATTTGATATGGCTGAATACCAGTTGTGCAAAGAAATTTGGATGTCCTTTTGAGTCTTTATCCAGTGTAAACCCTGGCAGAAGTTGTGCAAGTGTGCATTGACACGAAGTTAAAACACAGGGTTACCATTTCCCCTGACAAAGGGAATCAACATTGAGTTCCTTAAAGTGGAACCCTCTACTAATGATCTAAAATAAAAACTCCATTGCCTGAGATGGAACTCAGATTCTCTCCTTTGATTTATTCTATAAAGCCATCTCCTTTCCGTTTCAGATATTCTGAGATGGTGGGACTCAGGCGTGAAAGACTACATAAAATCAGGGAAGAGGTGACATCCTGCACCAGAGACTGGTGAGGGTGTTCACAGGAGACTGCTGCTGGTGTCATTTAAAGCTTAGAGCATGTTTTAGGGGTGCCGGCCTCCTCTTTGTTCAACCATCTGAAGTGTCAAGAGTATCAAGAGATTCTTCTTTTAAATGTTCCCTGGAGTTCAAATCCCCACCCTTTCTTGCTGCCTTGAGCCTTGCTCAAAAGACAATCTGGAGGATCACTGTGAAGTCAGGAATGGCATGAACTTAGGACATTGTTAGGATCTATATTCAACAGTTGGGGAGCCTTAAAGGAAAGGCACCTTTAGAATACAGAATAGTATTTTTTTCCATACAGAATAGTATTTTTTCCATACAGCATTTTTCACATATGTATATGCATATATATATATATATTCACATATATGTACATATGTATATATCTCCCACATATATTTAAATATAGTCAACAGTTTTTATAAGTGTTTTAAATGTTTGGAGAGTTGTTCTTTGAATCATTTTATCCATGAATTCTTATCCATAGTATTTATCCACCCAGTGAAGATTGAATACTTTGGAAGAATTACAGGCCACAAGAATGTGATGCCCCCACCAAGTCAATGGTCTATTTATTCATTAGAAAATAAATGGGTCACTGGTATAAATTTACCCAATTTCCTGTTGTGCTTTGGAAGTTATTGTGTTCTAGGTAAATAATCCCTGAATGAAATTATTGTATTCTTTTTTAATCATTGATTTGGCAAATCTTTGATAGAACAATATATTTACAAGCAATTTAAATACAGAAATTTTATAAGAGCCTTAAAGTTCACATATTTTAGCTTTTATTTGTATCAGAGATGGATTGTGCCTTAGGAATTATTAGAAAAAGGGGCTGGAGCTATAGGATAATGGGTAGGGTGTTGCCTTGCATTTGGCTGACCACCAAATTCTATCCCTGGTATCCCATATGGTCTCCTGAGCACTGCCAGGAGTAAATCCTGAGTGCGGAACAGGAGTAACTCCAGAGCACTGTCAGGTGTAACCCCAAAGAGACAAAAAAAAATATTAGAAAAAGGATTCAGTGCTTAATCTTAAAAACAATAGTTATGATTCAATAATACATTGAAATATTATGTTGGAATTAATGTTATTAAAAAACCTGTTCTAGGGGCCGGAGCGATAGTCCAGCGGGTAGGGCGTTTGCCTTGCACGCGGCCGGCCTATGCCGGCCCGGTTCGATCCCCGGCATCCCATATGGTCCCCCGAGCACCGCCAGGAGTAATTCCTGAGTGCAGAGCCAGGAGTAACCCCTGAGCATTGCCGGGTGTGACCCAAAAAGTAAAAAAAAAAAAAAAAAAACAAAAAAAAACACCATTAAAAAAAAACCTTGTTCTAGGGGCTGGGGCGATAGCCCAGTGGTTAGAGCCTTTATCTTGCACGCGGCTGGCCTATGCCGGCCTGGGTTCGATCCCTGGTATCCCATGTGGTCCTCCGAGCATCGCCAGGAGTAATTCCTGAGTGCAGAGCCAGGAGTAACCCCTGAGCATCGCCGGGTGTGACCAAACAGCCAAAAAAAAAAAAACTGTTCTAGAAACATAAAATATGTTTCTAATTTACACCATAAATGGAGTACAGAAAGTGCCATAACTATTGTTATTGTATATGTGAGTATATACAAGAGAGTGTATGTTTGTACATGTATATGTATATGTGTTCGACAACTACACCACCTCCACTTCACTGATGACATTCTAATAACACCAAACATTAGCCAAGCAGCACAAATGTGGACTGACTTTGACCATGAATGTTGAAAGGTAGGTCTACAGCTGAATCTTAACAAAACAATGTTCATGAAAAACGAACTAGTTCCAGAGGCTCCATTCACTCTCAATGGAACAAACATCTCTGAATGTAGCAGTTATGTGTACCTAGGTCGAGAACTCAACATGATGAATGACCTAAAACCTGAGTTGCGCAGGAGGAAGAGAGCAGTGTGGAATACCTTAAAGAACATTGAAGAAATAGCTAAAAGGACAAGGAACCTCCGGCTCCGGGCACATCTCTTTGACTCCACCATTCTCCCTGCATTAACATACGCCTCAGAGACCTGGGCCCTACAAAAGCAGGATGAGAATGTTATTTGGGTCTCCCAAAGAGGAATCGAAAGAGCTATGCTTGGAATATCACGCCTCACTCAAGTGAAAGAAGGAATCCGAGTTCTGACCTCCGTCGCCGTTCCAGAGTCAAGGACGCTGTCTCGTCTGCCATGGCATCGAAAATCAGATGGGCTGGACATATAATGTGACTTGGAGGCGACCACTGGACTAGAGCCATTACCGACAGTATCCCACGGGACATCAAAAGATCATGTGGCCGCCCGTCTACAAGATGGTCAGACTTCTTCATCAAGACCCTGAACAAACGTTTTGAGGTTCTTCGTATTCCTGGAGCAAGCAGATGCCATTGGGCTACACTGGCACGTGACAGGGACAAATGGAAACGTTGCTGGCACCTGCTGGAGCAAATTGATGAATAATGGAATGTCAAATGATCAAGTGATGTATTTGTGGTAATTAAAACCATGAAATAGTTGTTTTAAGGGGATTCAAAAATTGCTTAAAATACTCTCATTGTTGTTTAGTGTGGTTTTATTATAAGGAAGGTAGGGGAAAAGCTCTCATGTGCCAGATAATTATCTTTTGAAACTTCAAGTGAAAACAAGAATGGGATGGGGGAAGTACCTCCAAATAGCAAAGGTTATATATCTTCTTTTGTTTTTCTGAAATATTTATTCACAGGAAGCATTGCATAGAGATAATCATTTGTAAGAGATAATTGAACAGTTCTCTGAAATCTCTCTTGGATGGAGGTGGGGGTGTCTCTTGAACATGAATAAACACTTCCCCCGCTCTTGCCTCTTCTCACTCAGAACTCAGCAGATAATTGCAGTTGGTTTTCACTTCTTCCCCTGTATCTGCACTCTGTCTGTTCTCATGTTATATAGGCTGGTTGATCAAGCCTGATACATGGAACAAGCTGACTAGGAGTGGAGCAACTCTGGTGGCAGAGTTTTTGGGAAAATATGAAGAAGGAGGCATGGCCACTGATTCTTAACATGCATTAATGAGTATAGGAGACATGATCATACATTTAGTTTTCTTTCTTTTTTGGGTCACAACCAGTGATGCTCAGGGGTTATTTCTGGCTCTTCGCTCAGGAATTACTCCTGGCAGTGCTCGGGGACCATATGGGATGCTGGGGATTGAACCCAGGTTGGCCATGTGCAAGGCAAATGCCCTAACTGCTGTGCTATCGTTCCAGCCCCAAGTTTTTATTACCGAAATAATTCTACCCCCCCCCCACCCCACCCCACCCCAATTAATTTCCAATCCATTCGAAAACCCTGTGGCCCTACATAGCCCCAAACATTTCTTTTAATTCAACCACTTTCTCCACTGCTGCAGTTGTCCACTCTCTGTCTGGCATTAATCTGTGCCTGCACATTTGTGGTAATTGTGGTAATGCCCCAGCTAATCACTATGGCCCTCTTCCTGCCCCTATATAACCTTATATTTATAGAGCCACCTGTGTGTGCTTTGTAATATGTGATCTGAAACTTGTATTTCTTCATTTAAAGCTTCTTCAGAGCAACTGTTTTGGTCTCATTGTTCTTTGGGTTGAGTTTTCAGTTCCTTGGTATTGGACCATCTCCTTTTCCACCTGCCCTTTTAGGCAGCAAGTTCCAGCCACCTGGCTCCACTTCTGTCTCTTAAACTCTCCAACTCACTGTGCTCCTCAGTTTTGGAAACGTTTGGCCTTTGGATCTTGGCGGGTGTTTCTTCCTAGTCTTAGTTAGCTTGGAGAAGAGTCCCCTGACAATAAGAGCTTAGCTGATCTCTCCAATTGATGTCCTGTCTCTTTCATTTTCATATTGAGTTTAATATAATCTGAATGATAATGCTCATTTTAGCACACTCCTTGCCAACTCATGAAAGTGTCAACTCTAGGACAGACTCAATTTGTTATTTGTCTCCTTTTTAGCACCTTAAGTAGTGTCTGCCACATCCTGTAAGCTCATTAAAATCTGTTGACTAAACAGACACAGATACATTCTCTGTCATTAGATAAATTAACAGATGAACTGTTAATTGAGTTGCTCCCAGTTCCAGGAGGCTATTCTTGGTGCATTAGAGGTATATTATAGCTACTCAGGTGGTTTTGTCTTCCTTTTTCCCTACCAGCTCATTGACAATGCAGGAGATGTTACCTTTTCAGTTGATCAGCTGCTGGGCTAGGCAGTAACAGAAGTGGAGCTAATTCACACATCAGGAGAATGAGCTGGAACTTGGGCTTTCTTAGGACTTTGGTCCACACTATGTAACCAGGTATTCACAATATGGAGTCTGCAACAGGGGACCGAGCCATCACTACCAATGGGGTTTTCTTGAATTTTATGCAAGAGCAGTTATTTTGGCAGTGAGCAACGCAAAACAAATAAACGAACAAAAAACACCCCCAAAACCCAAGGAGAGGTAGTTGCCATGTGAGAGCATTAGAGCTCATGGTAGAAACACTAGTTAACCAAAAACTTGACAGCAGACATAAAAATATTTCCTATTAGTTGTTGAGTAAATGAAACAGAAAGAAAATAAAGAAGCTTATCTGTTTAAAGATCAATTTCAGGAGCAGTTATCAATCTAATGAGCCTAATTATTTAATAAAAAGTTAATAAATGAGTGAGTACAAGTCATAATCACACTTATGTCATACTGAGAGGGTCTCCATAAAATTTGCCTATAATTAAGAGATATAGAGGTAGATCTTTCTGTAAGAAGTTAGTTTCGGTAAAAGGTCGATATTAAAGACTTTTTAGGGCTAGAGTGATAGTCCAGCGGGCAGGGCATTTGCCTTGCATGTGGCCGGACCCAGGTTCGATACCTGGCATCCCATATGGTTCCCCTGAGCACTGGCAGGAGTAATTCCTGAGTGCAGAGCCAGGAGTAACCCCTGAGCAATGCCAGGAGTGACCCAAAAAAAAAAAAAAAAAAAAAAGACTTTTTAACATTTAATGTGACTGACAGGGTGTATAATATATGCTGAATAGAAATATGTACAAAATAGTCTGGCAAGGCCCAGAGAGATAGTGCAGTGACTAAGGTGCTTGCCTTGCATGGGACTGACTCAAGTTTGATCCCCAGTAACACATAGGGTCCCACAAGCCCTGCCAGGAGTGATCCCTGAGTGCAGAGCCAGGAGTAAGCCTAAAGCACTACTGGGTGTGGCCCCAAACCAAACCAAAACAAAACAAAAAAAGAAATCTGAGTAGTAGCATTGTTTATTGTGTAGCTTTAGTTTCCTATTCTGTTTTAGAAATGGATTTTTCTGGATTAATAAAATAAAATTTTCAGATAACCAAAGTTCAGGTTCATTTTAACCATAATTCTGGAAAAAACTCTGAAGCTGAATTCTATTTTGTCTAGGGAAGAAGGTAAGTAGAGTTGTTCGCATCATTTATATTGACTCTGAATGCAAACAGGACGAATCAAACTATAAACTTGTTAAGGAAAGGAGTATTGAGCCATCATTTAAAACTTTTTGTTGTTGGGGGCGGAGCGATACTCCAGTAGGTAGGGCGTTTGCTTTTCACGGAGCCGACCCGGGTTCAATCCCGGCATCATATGGTCCCCTGAGCACCGCCAGGAGTAATTCCTGAGCAAAGAGCCAGGAGTAACCCCTGAGCATTGCCAAGTGTGACCCAAAAAGCAAAACAAACAAACAAACAAATAAAAACCTTTTGTTATTGTTTTTGAGGTTACCTGGTAGTACTCAGGACTTACTCTTTACTCTGTGCTTTGGGAGTCACTCCTGGTGGGCTGCGTGACCTTTATGCAGTGCCAGAGACCGAACCTGCGTCAGCCATGTGCAAGACAAGTTTGTACTTGTCTCTGTGATCTATCTCAGGCCCCAAAACCTTTACTTTTTGAAGAACTCTCAGATACACATAAAATTCCTCCTGAAGTAGGGGTCTTGGAGAAAGACCTGCTTCTTTTAGATGGCTGAAGGCCAGGACCATATCCCTGGCTGGCTCCTCTAACCCCTGACTCTCTAGCATCTCTCATCTCTGAGCTCACTTCCTTTCCCAGGCTGACATAAGAGTGGAGTCAGGAAGTTTCTGCACTCTTTCCTTGGCAGGAGGAGTGTCCTTGAAAACTATAGGAGTTACTTGGAGGGACTCTAACCTCATGGGCCAACTGCATTGTACCACCTGGGAGCAAGGTGATTAAATCAGTACCGTGCACTTGTGTAGTACTCCATTTTCCAGTATGTGCGGAGCTTGCAAACTCAGTCCCCAGCCTATGACAGGAAGGCGAGAACCCTCTGGTGATCTTCTAGTGTCTCATTGAGAACTGGAGGATGGAGGCCTTGCAGCAAACTTCCTTTACAAGAGCCTTCAGGTAGGGTGGGGGGGAGACTCACAGCCTGCTGATGCCTCCATTGGGGCCAAGAGCAGGGTCAGACTCTTCAGTGGGTACTTCTCTGCATCTTCTCACTCAGCTGTGTTCTTAGAGCCTCAGAGGTTACCAGAGCTCTGCTCTCCACAAGTCCATTAGGGTTCCTGTAGTAGCTTCTCTTCCCTTTTCTTTTCTCTCACCATCACCTCCCAATGAGTGTGTCAAGGTGGAAGGGAGCGTGGTGGGAAAGAACTTCTGCCCTTATAGGGCCACTCTTACTTATATCCTGTTGTATGGTTGTAACCTAGGGAGAACATCCAGTTGTTAGTAGAGGCCAGATAAGCAGGAGTTCGGTCATGATTAAAATCAAATCAGGTGGAGTTAGGAAGTAATAAGTGGCATTAATGTGAGTGTGCATTCTGTCTCCCCACCATCTGTCCTTGAACTCTGAGACATTCTTTTCAGTTACATGCTATGGTTGTGGGGTAGCCAGGGGTATTGAAGTAGCTATTGAACAACGAATCATTTCCCTGCATAACTTTCTGTATAGCCAGTCATTGTGGGATAAAAGTTAATTATCCATGAAGAGGTGAATTCACCACCAGGATCTCACCATTCCACAAGGAAGTGATCCTTGATGTCAAAAGAGGGGTTCGGCAGGGAGATACCATTTCTTCAAAACTCTTCAGTGCCACCCTCACAAACATGACTTTTTTTTCCAGGAAGTTTGTAGACTTGGTTTCTTTCCATCTAGGATCACTTGATCACTTGATCACTTCACATCCCGTTATTCATCGATTTGCTTGAGCGGGTGCCAGTAATATTTCCATATGACCCTATCATGTGCCAGTGTAGCCCAATGGCATCTGGTTGCTTCAGAAATACAAAGAGCCTCAAACCGTTCGTTCAGGGTCTTGACAAGGAAGTCTGACCATCTTGTAGGTGGGCGGCCACGTGATCTTTTGACATCCCGTGGGATCCAGTCAGTAACGGCTCTAGTCCAGTGATTGTTTCCAAATTGCTTTACATGTCCAGCCCATCTGATTTTCAATGCCTTGGCAAACGAGACAGCATCCCTGACTCTGGAACAGCGACGGAGGTTGGAGCTCCGGATTCCTTCTTTCACTTGAGTGAGGCATGATATTCCAAGCATAGCTCTTTCGATTCCTCTTTGGGAGACCCGAATAGCGTTCTCATCCTGCTTTTTGTAGGGCCCAAGTCTCTGAGGCGTATGTTAATGCAGGGAGAATGGTGGAGTTGAAGAGATAATCCCGGAGCTGGAGGTTCTTTATCTTTTTAGCTATTTCTTCAATGCTTTTTGAAGGCATTCCATGCTGCTCTCGTCCTCCTGCGCAGCTCAGGTTTTAGGTCGTTCATCATGTTGACTTCTCGACCTAGGTACACATAACTGCTGCATTCAGAGATGTTTGTTCCATTTGGAGTGAATGGGGTCTCTGGAACTAGTTCATTTCTCATGAACATAGTTTTCTTTGAGATTCAGCTGTAGACCTATCTTTCCACATTCTCGGTCAAAGTCAGCCAGCATTTGTGCTGCTTGGCTATTGTTTGGTGTTATTAGAACGATGTCATCAGCGAAGCGGAGGTGGTTTAGTTGCCGACCGTCTATCTTCACTCCCGTTCCTTCCCATTCTAATTGTTGCATGATGTTTTCCAAGGGTGGCACTGACGAGTTTGGGTGAAATGGTATCACCCTGTCAGTGTTTGACATTGATGATCACTTCTTTGTAGAATGGTGAGATCCTGGTGGTGAATCCATAATACAGCTCACGAAGGATCTTGATGTATTGGGTTTGAACACCCTGTTTGGCTAGGGCTTCGATGACCACTTCAGTCTCCACAGAATCAAAGGCTTTCTTTTTTTTTTAAAATTTCATTATTTTATTATTATTTTATTATTATTATTTTGCTTTTTGGGTCACACCCGACGATGCTCAGGGGTTACTCCTGGCTCTTTGCTCAGGAATTACT
Source organism: Cryptotis parvus (assembly GCA_021461705.1). NCBI lineage: Eukaryota > Metazoa > Chordata > Mammalia > Eulipotyphla > Soricidae > Cryptotis > Cryptotis parvus. The sequence goes on along the minus strand of JAJIBD010008554.1, from coordinate 4,914 downwards.
CCTGGCGGTGCTAGGGGGACCATATGGGATGCCGGGGATCAAACCCAGGTTGGCATAGGTGGCGGCGTGCAAGGCAAACACCCTACCCGCTGGACTATCGCTCTGGCTCCACAAAGGCTTTCTTTAAATCAATGAACGTGAGACAGAGTGGCATCCTGAACTCCTACGCACTTCATATTCCATCTAGGAATATGAAATAATCCCCCGACACTGGATAATGCTAATGGTCAAAGCATAACTGAACACTTTACGTGCAGATAAATTCACTTCTATTACTGTGCTTACATGTATTATCTCATGTTTGTGGCCAACCAGATACTGACATGGTTTCTCTTTTTTTTTTTTTTTCCACCGTGAGATATACAAATAAAAAGATATACAATTAAAAAAGTTCATGTTTGGGTTTTGGTCATACAGTGTTTCAGCACCGTCCCTCCACCAGTGCCCATCTCCATACAAATAAAAAGATATACAATTAAAAAAGTTCATGTTTGGGTTTTGGTCATACAGTGTTTCAGCACCCGTCCCTCCACCAGTGCCCATCTCCCACCAACAACATCCCCGGTTCCCCCCCCCCTTGGTTTCTCTTTTGAAACTGAGGAGCAGCTGAGGCACAGACACATTTCACATTAGCAGCTTGCCCAGATCCCACAGCTTGTAGGTCTGTATGGCTCCACACCCTCAAACACAACTCAGACATGATCAAGAAGGAGAGGGTTGGGCTGGGCCTGAAAGGTAGAATAATAGAGCATGCTTGCATGTGGTTGACCTGGATTTGATTTCCCAATACCCTATTTGGTTCCCAGTGCCCTGCCAAGAGTGATCCCTGAGCACAGAGCCAGGAGCAAGCCCTGAGCACTTCCAAGGTTTACCTTCAAACAAAAGTGTAGGGGTGAACAGTTTGCATTTTGTGAGTTGTGAGTGCTCTGTATTAGAAAGGGTCTAGTTAGGAATAGTGCTTTGAAAACAAATTGAATCGAGAATGAAGGGGAAGAAGTGTGCTTGGTGGGGTTTGGAGTTGATGACAACCTCTCATTGGAACGGAGAACTCCCTCCTTCCCTAACTCCTAACTACCTGATTGTCTCTGAATTCCACACAGATGGCTCTGGATCCTGGTCTTGTGAAATAGTGGTCCTCAGCCCAGCCTGGCTCCTCTCTTCCTCTGTTCAGTTCTGCCAGTAGGGAGCACTTGAACATGTTGGAGCTGGAGGAGGGAGATGAACTAGTCTTCATTCCTTTGGCATTCTAGCCACCTCTATTCCAGTAGTTGTTTCTGACCTCCAACATCTCTAGATTCAGGAATAGCTCTTGGTGCCCTATTGGAGATGTTATGACAGTCATTCCTCATGGTGGCAATCCACCCTGGAACCTGGTGGAGAGTTCTGGGGTGCCAACACCTGTTGGGGGCCCTGGCCTGCAGCCCCCAGAACGAAGAAGGGAAATCTAGATCTTGCTGGACTTCATCCCCTGCGAAAAGGAGGGGAAGGACTTGGGAGAAGCTCCTGCCTTGCCACTGCTGAGGAAGGAAAGAAAAAGAAAGAAAGAAAGAAAGAAAGAAGGGGACTGATTGGGGGGGTTCTGGAGAGCTGTTCCCACTTACTGAGCAGTTCCCATTTACTTAGGCCTTTCATACAAAACTTTCTGGGTAGAGGAGATACAAAGCACAAGTAGCATCCCGAGCCATTGCAGCAAAGTATTCAGAAGACCAGGCACAGCCTGTCCCTGTAAACAGGCGTTTTTCTCTCTCAGGGTGTAAACATTTGGGCTTTCGAAAGTTTTATTACCTTGAAAGCAGAGCCCACTTTTGGGTCCCGCCCTTAGGGCCTTATGGTGGGGAAAGAGCCAGGCCCTAAGATTAGCCTCTTAGTGCCCAACAAACACTTGCTGCAAGGAGGTATAGATGCCAGTTCTGTGGACTTCTTCCTCTCAGCTGTGAGATTCTGAGAGTTTCTTCTCTGCCCACTTATTTCTTCAGCTCTAGTCTATGGGCCACATCCTTTTTACTTCTCTAATATATCTTAAATTAGTTCTACGTAATAAACAGTATTGGTTGCAATGTCTGGAGTCATTTATATTTTCCCTCACTGACCTCTGACTAATCACTGTCTTCCCATTGTTCATCGATTTGCTCGAGTGGGCACTAGTAACATCTTCATTAGTCCTGTCACAAGCAAGTGCAACCCAAGGGCATCTACTTGCTACAGGAACAGGAGCCCGAAACTATTCTTCCAGGTTATGGAACTGAGGTCCATAATAGTTACTAGTCTTTGGCATAAAAGTAAATAAAACACGGTAGCTTGCCAGGCTTTACCGTGTAGGTGGTATAGTCTCAGTAGAAGGCTCTCAACCCGAGCATTTACTGATGAAACTTAAAGGGGTATTATCAGGTTTTCTCTTGGATGGAGCTCTGAGGAAGTATGGAGTCTGGATGTTGAGAATGACTGACTGCATGATGTGTGGTTTGCTCTGGCTTCATGCCAGGCTTACTGGTATCAGTTAAAACATGTCTATAACTATTTACTATGTATAAATGTGAAAGAAATTGGGAAGAACCTTATGCAAAATTCAGTATCCTATAAAAAATATTGCGTGGCACTTTGTGGCCACACGCCAAGGGACATGTGGGTCTGGCGTGGGTGGGTATCTCTCTTCCGGGGCAACTGGCATGGAGGCGGAGGAAAGGGCAGGGCCCAAAACTCCACTCCGAGTCCAGCCAGCATGGTCTCTCCTGCTCATGAGAGCAAACCCTTGGAGCAATGTTGGATTCGGCCAGGGTATGGCTGAGCCCTTACCGGGAGGTCAACTCCATGGATTGCTTCCACATGGGGCCGCCAAGCAGCGCAGCTGTGGGTCTGAAGTGGATGGGTCTGGATCTCTTCCGGGTTGCAAATTAGCTGAGTCTGGCGTGTGTGGGGTCTCTCTCTGACTAATACTTTTTTTAAATCTTGGAATCCTGGTATGGAAGAAGGGACTGAAGTGATACACAGATTGAATGCCTGTGATACTTAAACCTGGCATGGAATGGAGTGTGTGGGGCCGGGTGGCAGTCACTGGAAAAGCGTATTGACCTACAGATTCCGACCTCCAGTTTCTGTTATTCTGATTCATTAGGTTGGACCACACTTAATAATCTGCTTTTCGTGAATCGTATTAGATGTCTCTGATGTAAGTTTTCCTATCTCAGAAGCTTTAAGAAGATCTGCTTAAATCCAGATTCTTTTCTGAGGATGAGATTGTTGATGTTCTAATCTTTAGAGTCTGTTAAAAGTGTTCATTGCTGCTGGAAGCTAAACATCTATACCTTGTTTATTTAGCCCAACAAGATCTGATGCAATTAGCTGGGAGAAAGAGTTTTTCCTCTAATTGTGTTTTGTCATTGGTCAGGCTGTGCACTCTGAGTCTTGGGTGTGTTCAGCAGATTCAAAGGCAACATATGTGCAGATTGATTAAGGTTGGAGCACTAAGGCATTGGAGACTGTCATGCATCAGCTCAGAGGCAATAGAACCATATTTCACTTGTATCACTTGTATTCTTGTTGTTCATCGATTTTCTTGAGCAGGCCCCAGTAACATCTCCATATGTCCTGTCACATGCTAGTGTAGCCCAAAGGCCTCTGCTCGCTCCAGGAACATGAAGAGTCTCAAACCATTTGTTCAGGTCATGGGAATGAGGTCTATAATTGTTACTGGTTTTTGGGCATATCAAATACGACACGGTAGCTTGCTGTGTGGGTGGTATACTCTTGTAGTGGCCTCACGTCTTGTGCATGTATTGATGAATCGCATGGCCGCAAAGCGGCTGTGCAAAACAGGGAAAGATCAGCTTTTTTTCTGGGTGGAGCTCTGACGACCTTTGGAGTCCGATGGTGAAAATGGTGGCCCTCCTGGTGTGTATGTGTGGGGGCTTCTGACTTCTTGGAACCTTATTTATATTTTTAAAATTTATTTTATCACACCACCGTGAGATATACAATACAAAGATGTTAATGATTGGGTTTCAGTCATACAGTATTCCAGCGCCCATCTGTCCACCAGTGCACATTTCCCACCACCAGTGTCCCCAGATACCCTCACCCTTCCCACAGACTGCCTCTATAGCAGGCATCTCTTTCTTGTCCTCATCTCGCTCCTCGTCCTCCCTCTTTGTTCTCCTCCTCCTTCTTCTTTTCCTACTCCTCCTCTCCTTCTTTTCCTCCTCCTCCATCTTTTCCACATTGTGGCATGCTCTACATGCGTTTAGGGGTTATCATGTATAACCCTTTACCTACATAAAATGCTCAGTCAGTTCTAGTCTGGTTTAACCATTTCCAACAATTAGTAGAACACTGGTGTATATCTTTGATAGTAGGTCCTTATCAGATGGGTATTGGGTAGAGAATGTTTCTCTTCTGTGGGTTGTTTTTGTATCTTGCTCACCATTCCTTTTGAGATGCAGTTTTTCAATTTCATATAATCACATTTGTTTATCTTTGCTTCCATTTGCTTTGTAAGTGATGTTTCATCCTTGAAGATGCCTTTAGCTTTAGTGTCATAGAGAGTTTTGCCCATGTTTTTTGATGTACCTTATAGATTCATGTCTTTAATCCATTTTGATCATACTTTTGTGCATGGTGTTAGAAGGAGGTCTAAGTTGATTTTTCACATGTAGCTGCCCAGTTCTTGAGTACCATTTGTTGAAGAAACTTTCTTTTGCTCCACTTAATATATTTTGCTCCTTTACCAGAGATTAAGTGATCATATATTTGAGAGTGTGTATCAGCATATTTAGTTCTATTCTTTAGGTCTACATGTCTGTCTCTATTCCAATACCATGCCAATTCAATTATTACTGCTTTGTAGTACAGTTTGAATTTGGTGAAAGTGATACCTCCCATCTTCTTTTTTTCCCAAGGATTGCTTTAGCTCTTCGTGGG
>JAJIBD010008553.1:0-40347 GCA_021461705.1 Cryptotis parvus | reverse complement strand
CTGTTCAGTCAGAGCCACAGCCTGGCTGGCACCTGGTGTCACACTCCACAGGTGTGACATGCCAACAGCCCAATTTCACTTTTTCACAACTAATCGCTGCAAAGATGCTAAACTGACAGAAATTTCAGGTATACCAGTTTTCAGGTTGAAAACTCTGGGATCTTCTTGGAGTAGGGGAGGACGCCTCTCCACTCCGCCCCTCCCCATACTGCTGGATGCCCCAGCAGCCACTCCTCACATCACACAGCCACCATCATGTAAACTCTTTCACCCAGTCACACATATCCTCAAGACCCTGGAGTGACATCTCCAAATCCTACAATACTGACAGCCCAATAGGAATACACCAAATTAAATGGCAAAGTAGTATAAAAAGCCAACTAAACTCTATAAGCAAAACAGTAACAAAGGAAGCTCTACTGGCAAAAAACAGCTTAGTAATCCCTTAGACAATGACTTAATTTTCTTTTACTGAAGTATTTTTTTGATAATTCCATTAGCCATTTAGTTGTATAAATTATACTGTGTCTGCTAAGGAGCCAGGATTTGGGGGATAGGAAGGAAGGGAGGAAGGAAGGAAGGGAGGGGAGGGAGGGAGGGAGGGAGGGAGGGAGGGAGGGAGGGAGGGAGGAAGGAAGGAAAGAAGGAAGGAAGGAAGGGAAGGAAGGAAGGAAGGAAGGAAGGAAGGAAGGAAGGAAGGGAGGGAGGGAGGAGGGAGGGAGGGAGGGAGGGGAGGGAGGGAGGGAGGAAGGGAGAGAGGAAGGGAGGAGTAAATTTTCAGAGAAAACAAAACGCCCTATTTAACAAGCTGTGCAGAAAGAAACTTAGGTGACCCAAGAAATCACTTTTCAAGAGATAGATGAAAATCATAAGGAAACTTGAAAAGTTCATAAGAGAATCAATATCATATTAAGTTATTCATAGACAGAGAGAAAGACAGACACACACCCCAATCTATCACTTATCTTCCCGTTCATCATCGATTTGCTCTAGCGGGCACCAGTAACACCTCCATACGTCCTGTCACATGCTGGTAGAGCCCAAGGGCACCTGCTTGCTCCAGGAACATAAAGAGCCTCAAATCATTCCATCAGATCATGGGAATGAGGTCTATAATTGTTATGGTATTTGGCATATCAAATACAACACGGGTTTTGTTCTGCTGACAAATCCTACAAGCATTACTCCCAGGAGCAACAACTTAAGCTAACACCTCGATCTTAGTTTCTAATAATCATTTTCCCACACAAAGAACAAAAGCTTCTTGTAAAAATGGTACATTCCAGGAAAAAGTAGAAAAATAGCCTCAAACAGTGTAAAGTTAAAAAAAAAAGTCATGTCAAAATTACTGAGATGTAATTTACTGGGTCTCCCACTGGCCATAAATAATCATTTAAGCATCAAATTTAAAAATGGAAAGGGTAGGTTCTAATTCAGTAAAGAAAACAAGAATCCCTGAATCTAATGGGATCAATGAGTATAAAACTAAATGAGGCCCAATAAAAGTTCTTGCTTAAACACAACACACACACACAAGCAGTCAACCAGGGTGCCCAGGCAGTTCACTGGCCAAGTACCTGCTTGCAAATATGACGCTAAGTTCCAGCATCAAAACAAGTGGCAAGAGTGGTGGTACATTTGGGAACCCTGGCATCACAAAAAGTATCCAAGTTCCAAAGTACAGCAATCAAGTACATGCAAAACACCACGCCTGAAAAGATGGCGCCCCCCAAAAAAATGAAGTGGGGTCTCTCTGACAAGTGGTGCTGAGAAAACTGGTCAGCTACAGACAAATAAATAATTAAATAAACAAATAAATAAATAAATCTCTGACCGGGGCTGGAGCGATAGCACAGTGGGTAGGGCGTTTGCCTTGCACGCGGCTGCCCCGGGTTCAACTCCTGGCATTCCATATGGTCCCCAAGCACTGCCAGGAGTAATTCCTGAGTGCAGAGCCAGGAGTAACCCCTGAGCATTGCCGGTGTGACCCAAAAAGAAAAAAAAAAAAAAAGTAGGTGGAACTCTCCAGGACACTGAAGCAAAAGGCGTCTTTAAGGATGAAAAGACCAAATGAATGAAAGCAAAGATAAGCAAATGGGACTACATTACATTTAGAAGCTTCTGCACTTCAAAGGAAACGATGATCATAATACAAAGACCACCCACAGAATGGGGAAAATTATATACCCAACACTCATCTGATAAGAAATTGGGGCGGGAGCGATAGCCCAGCGGGTAGGGCGTTTGCCTTGCACACGGCCGCCCGGTTCGATCCCAGCATCCCATAGGGCCCCCCAGCACCACCAGGGTTAATTCCTGAGTGCAGAACCAGGAGAAACCCCTGAGCATTGCCGGGTGTGACCCAAAAAATGCAAAAGGGAAAGAAAAGGTTAATATACAACATGCTAAGGTTCTGGTAGAACTTAACAAAAAAAAACCAAAAATATAACCATAAAACCTAATCAAAAAATGGAGAGATGAACAGAAACTTTCTCAAAGAAGAAATACAAATGGCCAACAGGGAAATGAAAAAGTGCTCTACATAACTAATTATCAGGGAGGTGCAAACACCAATGAGATGTCATCTTATGCCACAGAGACCGGCACACATCAAAAACAACCAGTGCTGGTGTGGATGCAGAGAGAGAAAGGGACTCTCGTTCACTGCTGTTGGGAATGCCAATTAGTCCAGCCTTTCTGGCAAAACAGTATGACCATATTGTTTTGAGATTTTACATACTCAAAAACCTAGAAAACGAAATTCCCTATGATCCAGCAATACTCCTGAGAATATACCCTAGTGGCCCCAAAACACAATGCAGAAAAACCATCTGCATTCCTATGTTTACTGTAACACTGTTCATAAAAGCCAGAATCTGGAAACAACCCAAGTGCCTGCAAATAGATGTGGACAAAGAAACTATGATACATCTACACAATGGAACACTACACAGCAGTTAGGAAAAAGGAAGTCATGAAATTTGCTTCTACACAGATGTAACATGCTGAGTGGAATTAGAGGGAGAGGGAAAACACAGAAGTGTTTCTTTCATTTGCAGGATATATATGCAAAAAGTGTATGAATAATACCCAAAGTCAGTAGAAACAAGGGCTAGGAGGATTGGCCCATTGTAGGCGGCTTGCCACCAAGGGGAAGGGGGAGTAAAGATAGGACAGAATAGGGACCACTATGACAAGGACAGTTGGATATGATCACTCTGAGTGATCACAAACTGAGTGCTGAAAAGAGGTGAAAGTGATATGCACAACACTCTTTCAGTAACAGTAGTATAAACCATAGTGCTGAAAAGGAAAGTGAGAGAGGAGAAAGGGAGAGAGAGAAGTGTCTGCCCTAGATGCAGGTTGTGAGGGCATGGCAGGGGGCAGCAGGTGTGAGGGACACTGAGGACACTGATGGCAGGAAATGTGCAACAGTGAAGGGGTGGGTGTTGAACACTGTATGACTGAGACTAGATCATGAGCAATTTTATAAGTGTATATCTCATGGTGATTCAGTAAAAAAATTTTAAGAAGATGGCAGTCAGGTATACAACCCTTGACAAATCCCAATGAGTGCGGCAACAAAACTGTGCGAGCCAGCACTAATGGCTGGAGAGATTGCATAGCGAGTAGGACACTATATGTCTGACCACATGATCCCTGAGTTCCTCAGGAATGAGCCCTGAGTGCAGTATCAGGTAGTAAGCCCTATGCACTACTGGGTGTGGTCCAAAACAAAGAAAAACAATAACACAACTACCTGGTCAGCAAACAACGTACATATACAAATCCACAATGTGGCGCAACCCTCCAACATCACAACTGCATGTGGTTCCAGTTATCATAACCACTACAAGGGGAGAGGGTAATAATTTTTTTTTTTTTTTTTGCTTTTTTGGGTTACACCCAGCAATGCTCAGGAGTTACTCCTGGCTCTGCACTCAGGAATTACTCCTGGCGGTGCTTGGGGGACCATATGGGATGCTGGAGATCGAATCTGGGTTGGCCATGTGCAAGGCAAATGCCCTATCTGCTGGATTATCGCTCCGGCCCCGGTAAGAACTTTTTAAATGCCAACCAAAACCACAAAAATTAAAGAAATATTAGAAAATCACTGGTAACCATACAGCTATAATTGATTCAGGCAAATCACTGATTGTTGACACTAATGAATAAATATAGTGAATAACAGAATATTTACATATTTCCTAAGGGGGATCAATGCTGCTCTTTTTATTATAAAGGAAAGATTCACTTTAAAAAACCTGGCAGACAACCACCTTAACAAAGTGATCAAAGATGACAATACCAGTATTAGCACAAATCAAATTATGAGAAAAAACAAATTAATACTCCTAACAAAAAAGTATGACCAGGAGCCAAACAAAAGAAAACTTCAGACCCAATAAACTATTCGAAAGAGACACAACTCACTGTTACACTTCATCTTAGATTATGGACCTCCCAAATTAATTCTGTTACAGTGGACAATCAGCAAAATCTTTAGATAATAATCTACTAAAATAGCATAACTTATTGTAAAACTTAGAAGAATTATAATTAGAGAGATAGTATAGGGGTTAAGGCTCTTGCCTTGCATGCAGCTAACCCTAGTTCAATCCCTAACATGGTTCCCTTGACATGGTTCCCTGAGCACCATCAGGGGTCACTCCTGAGCACAGAAACAGGATTACTCCTTAAACACTGCCAAGTTGTCCCTCGTCCCCCTAAATATAAATTAGCACAAAGTAATGAGGTAAAACATCCGAGTGGCCTGAGTGCAGCACAAGGAGAACGCTGAACATCGTGCTGGGTGTGGTCCTCATCTCCCAATAATATTATACTACTAGGGCTGAAGTGATAGTACAGCAGGTAGGATGCTTGCTTTGCACACAGCCGACCTGGGTTTGATCCCCAGCATCTGCTATGGTCCCGAAGTGTCACCAGTAGTGAGCCCCCAAGCACAGCTGAGTGTGGCCCAAAAACCAAACACAAATGAAAAGAGATACTAAAAAAGGAAATACGAAGAAGGAAAATATATTCTCATTAATGGTCACTAGTTTCAGTCTCGAGTTATCAGTTATCACTCTCAAGTATTCAACCAAGTTAACCACAGTGCTAAGGAAAGAACAAGAATCCATAAATATCTAGCCCAGTAATCATATAATGTATAATCTCTTTTGGGACTAGGCAAATGGCTCAGTGGTAAAACACAAATGAAGTGCTGAGTTCAGTCTGTGGCACTGACCAAAAAAAACTCTTATCTCATGATATAACTTATCTCAAGCCCATCTCTCAGACATCTCATAAATCACTCCAAATAACATTTACCTACTAAAGAAACAAGACTTTTTGGCTATACTCAGCAGTGCTGATTAGGCCGTGACCATATGGGGTGTTGGGAATCAAATCAGGTTTGGCAGCATGCTAAGCAAGCACTAGAAAGGTAGTTCAAATGGTGGAGAACATGTCTGTCATGTGAAAGACCCTGAATTCAATCCCCAGTTCAACATGGCCTCCTGAGCACCCAATGGGGGTAGTCCTAGTAGCCCTTAGCACTGTAAGTCTATTATCACACCAAGTCAAGCAAAACTAGGAACAGTCTTATTAGAAACAATTAAAAAGAGAAGAAGATAGTGGGGAAGATTTGAGCAACCCTTGATTTAGATGAAAATTAATTTAAAGCATGTTTGCCTTTTACTAAGAACCAAATATTTTCAATGGAACAGCATTTTTTACAAAATTTTTTTTCTGGGGCCACACCTGGCAGTGCTCAGGATTACTCTTGGCTCTGCACTCAGGAATCACTCCTGATGGGCTAAGCAGATCATATGAGATGCCAGGTATTGAAAATGGGTAGGCCCTGTGCAAGGTAAGCACAGGGCCACTGTAAGATAGTACAGTGAGTAAGCTCTGTAAACTTATTCACTGTGCTATCTTCCCAGCTCCTAACGTAGCATTCTTTAAGAGTAATTTCAATTTTTTTTTTTTTTTTTTTTTTTTTTCTTTTTGGGTCACACCCGGCTATGCTCAGGGGTTTCTCCTGGCTCTGCACTCAGGAACTACTCCTGGCGGTGCTCGGGGGGACCATATGGGACGCGGGGATCGAACCCAGGCTGGCACAGGCCGGCTGCATGCAAGGCAAATGCCCTACCCGCTGGGCTATCGCTCCGGGCCAAGAGTAATTTCAAATTTTAAGGAAAAGTTTAACACCAATCTTTACAGACACAAAATAATCTGTGCGTAGGACTCTTATACTACAGAAACACAAGAACATATAACTTTTAAAATGCTGCTTAGCAGATTTCATATATCCTATCAGCTATTAACAGAAATCCCAAGTAATGACTCAGAATTTCATAGCTGGGAAACCAGGTTTCTAACTTTTTTTTTCTGTAGAATTTAATGCCTAGCTTTCTAGGAAAATGTTTGCTGACTCAACAGTAATATGAAAGAGTATGAATAGTCATTAAGAAGAGTTCAATGTAGGACTAGGGCTGTGGCTCAGAGGTAGAGCACTTGCCTGGCACATATAAGGCCCTGGGCTTGATCCCTAGGACCACACATACACAGCAGATAGAGAGTCTAACTCATCACATATATAAAACATCCTAAATCATCTAACTGGTAAACTATTACTACTCAGACTTCATTTTAAGGAGAGGAGTCATATCCTGTACCCTAAATATTTTTATAAGAGAGGCTCTGGAATCACTAGCCATCACAATCTTTTTAAGTGTTTAATTGCAACTGATGTCGCCAGAATTCTTGGGAACCTTACCTCTTCTTCTCATGATCCAAATGAATGAAGATTTTCCAGTCAAGTTAAAGGAATCTTCACTTGTAACCAGATGCTTTTGCCCTGTAAAGTCTAGGGTATATTTTCAGCATGCGAGTGATGTACAACAATTTCTCTTGCAAAAAGAAATACATGCACATGACCCTGCTGAAAATGTAGCCCAGTAAATGTGAAAAATGAATATATGCGTGTTGTTCTAGGAATGTATCTTGTTGAGATCTACTTTAGGTGTCTGGTGTGTAAGCCTTGTGAAATCAAGGCATTGGTCCTGTGTATAGACGTATAGAAAAAAGTAGCTCACTTAATCCTTTCTCGCCTGGAGTCCGGATTTTCCCGGAACGACATCCATTGTCGGCAATGGACGCTCAAAATAACGCCGGCGCCAGTGAGTTAACCACCTCTGTCCTCTTTTCACCTATTATATTTTTCATGCATCATCCAACTTCCCAACCATCTTCCTGTTTCTTCACAGAATGCACGCTAGGTTCTCGTTTTTCTTCAGCACGAAGTTGAAAATGGAGTTGAGAAAAGGAGACACATGGTCAGCTGGTGATGTTAACAAGCTCCTTGCTGCCCTGAGAAGCTAGATGGAAATGGTTCAAGTTACAAAGGGGATCATCATCAGATGTGGGAGGACAAAAGAGTAATTCATGAAGCTTCATTCCCTTCCCTCCCACCCTCTTTTAGTTCTGATGATCCCTATTATCTGCCTTCACAGAAAAAGAATCAAAATTAAAAATCTGAAGCTAACTTTTTTAGGTCTTCAGTCCATTCAGTAGAAAGGCCAAATGGAACACATATCCCACAATGTTTCAGTGATCCCAGGAGGTCAGGGAAGCATGGAGTGGCTAACATGACCATAATTTTGATCAATGTTTTTCAGACTAAAACAGCACTTGGCAAAAGGTGCTTAATAAAGATTGGTTGAGTAAATTTCATTTCTGCCAGTATCTAGTTAAACATACAGGTGGAAGTCGGACAGAAGTAGTTAACTCTCATCAATGCCAAGATAGTATGGATACAGTCATCAAAGTCAATGTGTTTCTCTAAAACATGTTCAAATTATGGTTCCCAATTTCACTGTTTAGGTTAGATGCCAACTATAGCTTCTGATCTGTTTATAAGGACAACCATATTGAAGTTAGAAGAATCAAATTAGTAAATGCTGATTACAATGATAAATTAAGAGTCTCAACATCAATGTGCAACAAAACATCACACTTCAGTAAATGAGAAACATTTATCATAATGTGATTCTAGACGGGTAATGATTCCAGAGCAAACTAAAGTTTGAAGAAGGAAGATTTTATCTAATGGCTTCCTTGATACTAAGAACTGGGTAAATCCAAAGTATGATGGTTAAGAAGAATATGTTATAACAACAAATAAAATTTTAAACATAGTCAAGAGTATCATCAAGTAACATAGTACTGTGCAACTGGTTTAATATTTCACAAAGGTGCAGAAAGATAACAAAAGGGGAAGAAATAACTATATAATTAAAAAAATGTTTGTCTTGAGTATGAGTAAACGATCACTTATATCTAACTGAGGTAAGGATATTCCAAGACTAATTCCAACCTTTATAATTACAGAAACAAACTACCATGATATAAAAAAATCATCTTTCTAATTTGCTGTTTTTAAGAAAGTAAGATTATTTTAGTGAAAAAAATTAGCAACCAGAGTTGTCTCAAACTAATGTGAACAACTGACTTTACATCCCTATTCTCTCTTTCTATGTAGAAGAATTTTTCATGTTTTGTGTATTTGTCCTCATTTCCTCCTTCCTTACTGATCCAGGCATGGTGCATACTCTACCAGAAGTCTTCAAATACACACAAAGGACTTCTACCAGGTTTCCTGTGCCCTCATGATCAAGGCCTTAAATTAAGGTCTAATTCAAGTGACCATCGAGCATCTCTAACTACTGACAATAATTCCAATATACACATGTTCTATCATAGCAGATTTATGATGAACCCATCCTTGACTATTTTAAAAGGTCAGAGTTTTATAAGGCTCAGTAAGTGATGAAAAAGTAGCATCAGTAAGAGGTCAATGGATAAATAAGAACTGAAACTATATCATTCTTAAAGAAGGGTCTCAACACAGTAAATTAAGAATGTTGATAATAAGCACAGTGCACAACCAACAAATTACTCATTTCGCTCAGGCCAGTTCCATACTGGTTCAACTGTAGGACCTAATGGGATAAGCTTTATGATCGTGTTCAGGTCAAAGTACTCAGATGTTCATCTTGCTGCAAATATATCTGTCCTGCAGTTTATCTGGTTGTTTTACATCTTGCAGAAAAAAGAACAGCCAGAAAATGTAAAAGCTAGGAAGTAATTTATTCCAACACTGGTCCTCAATAACTGTATTCCAGATCCCTTACAATCAAAACGTATTACAGCTCTCCCTAGACTGATACATTTATTCATTCAAGTCTAACTAACACCCAGACTGGGTTTTCTGTAAAACAAACCCTGCACATCTTGCTATGTTCTTTAACAAGAGATTATGTATGAACACAGGGGTTCCAGACCGGTTTTTCCTCTTGATATTTTGTCCAAAGAAATAAGCATTAAAAAACAGTAACAAAAATGAGTACCAACTAACTTCATATAAGTTGTTTAACTACAACAAACTCAAAAATGAAAAAACGAATAAATCAGGGCAAGAGTGATAATACAGCAGGTAGGGTGTTTGCCTCACACACAGCAGACCCAGGTTCAATCCCTGGCACCACATATGGTCCCCTGAGTCGCATCATAAGTGATCCCTGAACACAAAGCAAGAAATAAGCCCTGAGCACACTGGGTGTGAACAACAACAACAAAAAAGGAACAGAAAAAATTATTTCTATTTTCTATGAGAAATTAACTTACCTGGGTATTATAATTTATTATTTTAACTAATTTCTAGTATATCCAAGAAATTCCAATTAATTTAAACATTCATATATATATATTTTTTTATTATTATTATTATTTTTTTTTTTTTGCTTTTTGGGTCACACCCGCAATGCTCAGGGGTTTCTCCTGGCTCTGCACTCAGGAATTACTCCTGGCGGAGCTCGGGGGACCATATGGGATGCCGGGGATCGAACCCGGGCGGCAGGGGCCAGCCGCCTGCAAGGCAAACGCCCCCGGCTGGGCTATCGCGACCGGCCCCCCCATTCATATTTTTCTTATGCAGACTTTTATGAAGTATTTAAAAACATGATCATACATGTTATTCATGTTATCCAAATTCCTTTATAACTAAAAAAACATTATGAATGACTGGAATTCACTGTTGTGAGCACTTTTCTAACTGAGGTGTTTGGCTGATATACCTTTTGTCATGGTGTAAAGCATTCTGCGTCATTTATAAGATTAGCTGACAATAAGAAAAACAGGATTCCAGGTATTGCTAGAATAAGTAATTCAACTTATGCTCTAAGGAACTTTAAACCTGAGTAAGTGGGGTTAAAATTAACTACACATGCACACACACGCACGCACGCACGCACGCACTTATGCTCTAAGGAACTTTAAACCTGAGTAAGTGGGGTTAAAATTAACCACACGTGCACACATATGCAAGCACGCACGCACGCACTCACTCACTCACCAGGAAAGAAAGTTTT
Source organism: Cryptotis parvus (assembly GCA_021461705.1). Lineage (NCBI taxonomy): Eukaryota > Metazoa > Chordata > Mammalia > Eulipotyphla > Soricidae > Cryptotis > Cryptotis parvus. The sequence goes on along the minus strand of JAJIBD010008553.1, from coordinate 29,914 downwards.
CTTACCTTTAAGTCTTTCCAACTGTCCAGGAGCCTTGTGGCCAAATCACTTATATCTACTGTTTTATCTGGCTGTTCCTGGCTTCTCTCACTCTCCACATCAGATACACCTTCCTCTTCATCTTGGGACGGTGTTTCCTCAACGATAGGTTCTTCCAGTTTTGTGCCATTGCTCTCTTTAGGTTCTACTTCAGTGTCAGCTTCTAGTTCAGATGTCGGTAACTTACTGGTCTCCACAGTCATTTCACTGTCAACTTTAGATTCAGGCAGCTGTTGTGTGAGTAGCTGTTGTGACTGTAACTCTTCTTCTTCCTCTACAGGGACATTTTCTAACTGGTCCAGATCATCTTTGCCATCCTTGCCCTCTAGCTCACTGGTAGCATCAGATATTGCACTGTCCATGCTATTTTCACTTATAATTTTAAGTCTACGAAACATGAGCTTCTTTGGGGTGTCTGTCTCAGTTTCTGTGTTTAGCTTGGTGGAAGGATCAGGAGTGTTAAGTGGTGTGTGAGCACGGGAGGCGTATTTTCACTGGAATAGCCATCTCCTTCACTCAACTGAGGAACAGCCGTCTTGGTCTGAGACCAACGTTGAATAATTGGAAGTACTTTGCTCTCCTCCAACATATTTTTAGTAGGAATTGGTAAGTGTTCCAAAGTCTTTATAATCTGGTTAAACATAATTTAAAAAAATAAAACACATCAGGTGACTTCAAATTGCTAGATGAGGTTCAGCTAATTTCTGCCTTGAATGGTGAGAGCTTCTTAAAAAACTGTCTTAAAACCCAAGTCTTATCACATAAGAATGTAAATATTATAACACCATTTTCTTGGGCCGCACACTGGTATCCAGGCACTACTCCTTGTGCTGTTTGAGGAACCTAGGGTTCCCACATGCACAAGCTATCTTTGTGGCCCCAAAAACTTTTTACTAAAACTGGCCAGCAAAAATAAAATGTGAAAGAGGGGCCAGAGAGATAGTACAGTGGGTAAGGCACCTGTCTTGCAAGAGGGTAGCCTGGGTTCAATCCCCAGCACCATATATGGTTCCCTGACCACTGCCAGAACAGTCCCTGAGTTCAGAGCCAAGAGTAAGCCCTAAGCACAGCCAGGTATGGCACAAAAAGTCAAAATAATAAAATAAACTGTGTTGGGCTGGAGAGACAGCACAGCGAGGGTATTTGCCTTGCATACAGCTGACCTGGCTTCGACTCCCAGCTTCGGATATGGTCCCCTGATAACCGCCAAATTCCTGAGTGCAGAGTCAGGAGTAACTCCTGAGCATTGTTGGATGTGACCCAAAACCCAAAGTAAACAAACAAATAAACGGTGACAGAGAAAACTATTCATAACATAAAAAGAGGATTCATTAATAGTTTCCACCTGCATAGAGTTTTAAAAATATATACACTATTGGGGCCAGATCCATAGTAGAGCAGGCAGGGTGTTTGCCTTGCATGTGGCTTTAATCTCCAGCATCCCATTTGGTCCCCTGAGCACTGCCAGGAGTAATTCCTGAGTGCAGAGCTTGGAGTAACCTGGAGAGAACTGCTGGGTGTGACCCAAAACACACACAAACACACAGACTCACTACTGAACCTCATCTATAATCTACTTCTGCTTGCTTTTTTTCTTTTTTTTTTGGGGGAGGCACACCCAGCAGTGCTCAGGAGTCTGTGTCAGTGTCAGAGGGATAGAACACAGGCCTCGGCATTGTGCAAGGCAAGTGCCCTACCCTCTTTACCATTGCTCTGGCCCCTGTAACCTATTTTTAAAGAGGTTTCACAAATGATATATACTTGGGAACTTATAGTAACAACATTAAAATGATGTATCACGCACACACACAAAAATATAGCTATTAACTCTAGCTCTCATAATTGCCTAACAAAGAAATTCTCTCTTTTCATTCAGAAATAACCCATACCCCCTGAATTAAAAAATTTCTTGTTGGAGGCAGAGCGATAGCACAGCCGGTAGGACATTTGCTTTGCACGCGGCCGACCCGAGTTCGATCCCCAGCATCCCATATGGTCCCCGAGCACTGCCAGGAGTAATTAATTCCTGAGTGAAGAGCCAGGAGTAACCCCTTAGTGTCGCCAGGTGTGACCCAAAAAAGCAATAAATGAATGAATGAATGAATGATTGAATAGACAAATAAATGAATGAATGAATGAATGAATGAATAAAAATTAAAATAAAAAATTTCTTGCAAAGTACTCCCCGATAAGCCAGAGAGATCGTACATCAGGTACAGCTGACACGCATTCAATCCCTGGCATCTCAAGTATTGCCAGGAGTAATCTCTGAGCATGGCCTGCCATAGCTCAGAAACAAAATTTTTAATGTTAAAAACAAAGCAAAGGGGGCCGGAGGCGATAGCCCAGCGGGTAGGGCATTTGCCTTGCACGCGACCGGCCCATGCCAGCCTGGGTTCGATCCCGGCATCCCATATGGTCCCCCGAGCACCGCCAGGAGTAATTCCTGAGTGCAGAGCCAGGAGAAACCCCTGAGCATTGCTGGGTGTGACACAAGTAAAAAAAAAAAAAAGAAAGAAAAGTACTCCCTATATAGTTCTACAGAAACTCTAAGACTTATTCAATGTCTAATTATTACCAAAGCTCCTGGGAGAATGATGGAGGCAAACACAATCATTTATTTAACCACTTTAATGTTCCTGATTTTTGAAATATTATTAAGTGAACTCTGGATTATGTCAGAGATTATTATTAAAGGGGCCAGAGAGATAGTACATCGGGTAGGGCATTTGCCTTACACTCAGCCAACCCAGGTTTGATCTTCAGTATCCCATATGGTCTCTGAGCACTACCAGGAATAATTCCTGAGTAATTCCTGAGCCAGGAGTAACCCCTGAGCACTGCCAGTGTGATCCAAAAAGCCCCCAAAGAATCGTTATGAAAAACAAATATAGGGCGGGAATGATAGTACAGCAGGTAGGGTGTTTATCTTGCACACAACTGACCCAGGTTCAATCCCCAGCTTCCCATATAGTCCCTTGAGCACCACTAGGAGTAATTCCTGAGTGCAGAGCCAGGAGTAACTGGAGTATCACTGAGTATGACCCAAAAAAGAAAAAAAGAAAAAAACCTAAATATAAGCCAAATTAGAAAAACATGCTTCAGGCCAGAAAGATGATTCAAAGGGCTAGAGCGCAGGCTCTACATACAACAGGACCAGATTTGATCTCCAGCACCTGGTCTTTCACCGCACAGACTGTCAGGTGTGGCCTAAAACCCAGGAAAAGAGAAAATATTTTTTTCTTGGGAAAGTAATCTACACAATTCCACTAATAACACTGTCAGTAAATCAAATCTAAAAACATTACTTCATGGGAAGGTATGCATATCACAAATACACTAACAATGCTGACACTGATGTAAAGTCAGTCAAATCTTTTAAGGCATTTTTTTCTCAGGGGATGGCGGGGGCCTCTCAAGTAATGCTCAGGAGGCCAGCCAGCAAGTCTCATCTTAGGCAACTATGCTGGTGGCTTATACAGCACAAGGGCCCAAGAATGTGGTATATCTCAAGCCCTGCAGTGCTGTGACTAGGGCCACCCCTGTGAATCTGGAGGAAAATTTTTCTTTCCTTCACATTATTCTCTTGCCATCCAGAATTCACTAGTATTTTCAGAACCTCAGAATTAAGGTTTCATGCAGTTTAGTCTATTTTTAGAACTAAATCTATAGTTCTAAATTTAAAACCGTATCAGCAATTTTTTTTTTTTTTTTTTTTTTTTTGCTTTTTGGGTCACATCCGGCAATGCTCAGGGGGTTACGCCTGGCTCTGCACTCAGGAATCACTCCTGGCGGTGCTTGGGGGGACCATATGGGATGCCAGGGATCGAATCCCTCCGCCGCATGGGCGGCCGCGTGCAAGGCAAACGCCCTACCCGCTGGGCTATCGCTCCGGCCCCTGTATCAGCAAATTATGTTTTTCATTTAACTATCATATTATTATATCTTGATCTTATACTTCCCAACTATGTCAGGCCAACCTTAAAAACTGTTTCATGAGGGACTAGTGCAGCAAGTAGGGCATTTGCCTTGCACGTGGCCAACCCGTGTTTGATCTCCGCCATTAGTGATCCCTGAGCACAGAGCCAGGAGTAAGTCCTGAGCACAGATGGGTGTGACACCATTCTCCACACCCCAAAAAAGGTACTATAGGAAAAGCCATGGGTGTACCTTCACTGCTAACAAAATATTCACAGTTTTTAGTTAAAAAAGTAACACTGAGGTTGATAAAAATTTATCAGTGGCAAATGCAATTCTGAATTTATAATCAATTGATATTTTCACATACCTTCCTGCCTATGTAATCAAAATAATGGTTCTAGAAACCAGGAAGGTAAATGTGGACTGACCTCTTCCTGAAGCTTCTGGTTACTTTCCCGGCCATCACCCAGTTCTGCCATCCAGATCCATAACAGTGACAGTCCATGACGTTCCAGAAAGGATTTCAGGCAAGATTGTGAGTGTGTATTCTTCCACAGGTGAAAGGAATCAGAATGGAAGAAATTGACAGTGGTGGGGAGACAATACCAGAAACAGTATTAAAGAGGACCCACAAAAAGGTCTGATCATATTCATACATACACACAAAAAAGTAGAAATTCTATTTTTATTAACTCAACTAGCACAGTAGAACTATGAAAAAGTAAACAGTAAACTTGAACTGTACTTTAGAAAAGAGGTTATAATGAAAATCAACTCTAAAAGACCAAGAAACAAATTTTATTCACCAATTTTACTGAAAAATAATTCATAAAAATTATTTGTTTCTAATTTCTAAATAATTTACTTTCTGTTCAGAGTCTAATTCAAAAGTTTTTCACCTCAGTTTTCTTTTTACTCATCAATTTTTTAAAATTTGTCCCACTGTGACAATCGTAGCAAATAAAGAGATTACAGCTAAAATTCAGTGCTTTGAGGTCCTCTAGTGAAAACTGGCCTGGCATGCTAATAAGGAGAAAACAAACTACCTCAAGTGTCAAATTTTTACACAAAATAAAAATCCGATCATGTTTTCTGATTAAACAAAGAGCAAAAAAAAAAAAAAAAAAAAAAAAAAGGGGAAAGGGGGAAGCAAAAACTTTTTTTCAAAACCACATAAAACACTGCTTTTTTTTCCACTTATTAAAATTATTTTTTTTCTGTATTCTCCATTCTAGATTCTATAGTAAAGATCCCACCTTAAATTCAGAAACAAAAATTAAGTTATTATCGAATTATTCACCTGAATAAGCTCCAGACAGGTAAGTTTTTGCTCCAAAGTTTCAATTCTAACCATTAGTCGGGATAAACTGAGCACCTGGTTTTTATCAGAGAGACCCTCACCATTCTCCATCAGTGCTTCAAGCTCTCCATCCACCTAGCACAACGGAGAAAAATATATGGTTATAAAACAACAGAAAAAAACTCAAGCACCAATTTTTATTATTTATTGTCTTTTTTTTTGGGGGGGGGGGTCACACCCGGCAATGCTCAGGAGTTATTCCCAGCTCTATACTCAGGAAATTACTCCTGGCAGTGCTCAGGGACGATACGGGATGCCAAGAATTGAACCTGGGTCCACCATGTGCAAAGCAAACACTTAACCCGCTGTACTATCACTCTGGCCTCACAAAGTACCTATTTTTGAAACTTTGTTTTTGTCCTGGGGCTGGGGGCTACTGTTCCTGGTAGTATTCAGGGAACCACACAGTGCAAGGGATCAAACCTAGAGCTCTATGCTTCTCTTTCAAGCCTGTGTCCTCTCTTGAACATGTATTCATCTCTTCCTCTCCCCTCAGATCTGAGTAAATTTCATTCAATAAAAGTTATCTTGTGGGGTCAGAGATAGCACAGCAGGTAGGCACCTGCCCTGTATGTGCCTAACCTGGGTTGGATTCCCTACATCAGATATAGTCCCTCAATCTGGCTGGGAGTGAACCAGGAGTAAGGTCTCAGCACCTCTGGGTGTGGTCCAAAAATAAAACAAAACACCTCTTGGGCTCTGAGCAGTAGCACAGCGGTATAGCACAGCGGGTAAGGCTTGCGCCTACATTCCATATGGTACCCAAACACCACAGGAGTAATTCCTGAGTGCAGAGCCAAGAGTAACCCCTGAGCATCAATAGGTATGACCCAACAAAGCAAAAAACAAAACAAAACAAAAACACCTTAAAATTTTAGCATGCAAAGCATGGGCTCTATCTAGCTCTCAGAGCCATCTCCCTGAACCCTCAAGACACTAAGTTAACAATCAACTTAAAAGACACTCAACATAGGGGCCGGAGCGACGCCCCGCGGGTAGGGTGTTTGCCTTGCACCCAGCTGGCCCATGCCGGCCAGGGTTCGATTCCCAGCATCCCATATGGTTCCCCGAGCACCGCCAGGAGTAATTCCTGAGTGCAGAGCCAGGGGAAAAAAAAAAAAAGACACTCAACATCATCTTCAATACCATCTGTAGTAAGGAAAACACAATTAAGAACAGTGAGAGAAATGGAGCAACAGTACAGCTGGTAGGGCATTTACATGGCTGATTGGGGTTCAAGCCTTGGCACCACATATGGTCCCTCAAGTCCCAGGAATGATTCCTCAATGTGGAGTCAGGAGTAAGCCTTGAGCATCACCAGGTGTTTCCACCCCCCACCCCCCCAAAAAAAAAAACACAGTAAGAAACCATGTCACAATTTATTATTGTGAGAAATACAGAAAAATCTTAATATACCACCAAGTTTAGGCAAAGATGTTGGTCCAAAGTCAACTTTTTATTTGCCACTAAACAAAATATAAACTGATGAGGTCAATTTGATTTGTTCTGGGGTGGGGTGAGCATGGCCCTGAGCCACACTGTTGGTGCTCAGGGCTTACTCCTGGTCCTGTTCTCAGCAATCACTCCTGGCATTGCTCAGGGGACCATATGTGGTGATGGGGATCAAACCCATGTCAACTCCAAGTTAAGTGCCACACCTGATACACATCTCCAACCTTTGATAAGATCAATTTGAAAAACATTTCATTCACTCACCAAGTATTTACCAAGCACCTATTATATACCAAAAAATAATTCTTAGTGCTAAAGACACTGCAATGAATGAAAATAAAAACAAATAACTGACAAAGAGCAAATTATATTATTTGCAAAGTATTTCAGACAAATAAAAGAATTTAAAAAGTATCTGTGTCCCTTATGCCTAAGAACTGCACACCTAAGAATAAATTCTAGAAAAAACTGCATGAATATAGATTCACAAAAATATTCGCTGAACAACTTTTCAAAACAACAAAAAACACCTGCAAAAATGAGTGGTCAGGTTGGAAAACAGATGTTCACACAATTAAGTACCACACGGGCGAAAGGAAATCAAGCATGGCTAAATGTTATGTCAATCTTACAAATACAATGCTACATGAACAAGTGAGGTTGAGAAGATTACATATTATACAAATCTATTTTACAATATTCATATTCCTGAATCAACCAGATGCCATTGGGCTACATTGGCACGTTGATAGGGTCCAATGGAAATGTTACTGGCGCCCGCTCGAGCAAATCGATGAAAAAAGGGATTCAAGTGATCAAGTGATAAATCTATTTTAATGCACTTCAAAATTTTCCTGTGTGTTGAGAGAGGAATCCCTTGCTAAACAGCAAAACTGCAAGGTTTGCACTAGGCATGTGTAGTTAACATAATTATGCTATAGAGTTTACAAATATCATCTGTACATTTCAAACCTTACATTTAAATAACAAATAGCAAAAAAATCAATATACTCCAGATTACTTTGTAGTTATTTTGCTGTAACTGAAATTATATAAAGAAGTTACTACAGGGGGATAAAATTAATTCACGTAAAAATGATTAACAAGGGGCCGGAGCGATAGCCCAAGCAGGTAGGGCGTTTGCTTTGCACACGGCCGGCCTGTGTCAGCCTGGATTCGATCCCCAGCATCCCATATGGTCCCCAGAGCAGCGCCAGGAGTAATTCCTGAGTGCAGAGCCAGGAGAAACCCCTGAGCATTGCCGGGTGTGACCCAAAAAAGCAAAAAAAAAAAAAAAAAAAAGATTAACAAAATGTTACTCATATTGGGAGGGAAAATAAGTGCCTAGGATTTATTCCTAGCTCTGTGCTCAGGGATTCAGGGATCACTCTTGATATTCTGGGATGCCGATGACAGAACTGAAGTCAGCGTCACACAATGCAAGCACCTTAATCCCTGGACTATCTCTCTGGCCCTTAAAATGTTAACCATATTAATATTTTTTTATTTTGCTTTTTGGGTCACACCTGGCAATACTCAGGGGTTACTCCTGGCTCTTTGCTCAGGAATTACTCCTGGCGGTGCTCAGAGGACCATATGGGATGCCGGGATTGAACCTGGGTCGGCTGGGTGCAAGGCAAAAGCCCTACTGGCTGTGCTATCTCTCCGGCCCCCAAATGTCAACCATATCAATATTTTTTAAAAAGGTGAAAGACCTTTACTTTAAGTAGGGCACTTGCCTTGCATATGGATTACCCGGGTTTGATGCCGGGCATCCCATATGGCCCACTACATCATGTGCTTTAGGAGACAAACAGATAGTACAGGAATTATGCAGGGGTATGTACCTGTTCAATCCCAGTACCATATTCCCCAGCCCCTACTCCAGACCAGCACCAGAGGGAATAATCCCCCAAGCACAGAACCAGAATAAAGGACAGGAAACAAATATTAATCTGGGCTTAATGACCACATATTAACCACTATACTTTTATCTTCTCCTCCAATCCTGTCTTCTATTTCTTCAGATAAATACTCATCTAAATAATAAGACTACTTATATCAGTTTATATTCCAAATATAAACTGGTTTCTGAAAGCCCAGGAGTGGAAAAGAATCACAGAGGAATAATTTTTTTTCTTCTTTTCTCTTTTCTTTTTGCTTTTTGGGTTAGTATTAACCCCAGCAATTCTCAGGGGTTACTCCTGGCTCTTCAGTAGGAATTACTTCTGGTGGTGCTTGGGGGAAGACATGGGATGCAGAGGATTGAACGTGTGTCAGCTGCATGCAAGACAAACGCCCCACCCACTGTACTATCATTCAGGCTCATCTCACAATCCGTGGCCTCCCAGAAAAATTTCTGACTAACATCTCTGTTTCCTACTCATTTCCTGGAAATTCAAAGATCTGGGAATACACTAAAATGTGTATTTTTACCAAGGACCCCACACCAAATGGGTATGGGGTTGAGAAAAACTGTTACGGTGAAGTATCCTCAGACAAAAGAAAACGCAGTATTTAAGACACAAAGTCCTTGCCCCAGCTCCTTTAGAAATTTAGCCAACACTAATCCTCTCAACTCTATTAGTAACTCAGGTAAGCCAGGGTAAAAAGCAAGGTTATCAAAGACTTACCTAACATACTAAAAAAAAAATAAGTCTGAGACTTTTCTATTCTGTTTGGGTTCTTTATAAGCTCTCAAAACTCGTTGTACACTCCAAAGAAGGTTTTCAGGGTTTCAAAGAACAGTTAAAAAACTTAAGTATTCCAGGGGCAGGAGCGACAGCCCAGCGGGTAGGGTGTTTGCCTTGCATGCGGCCAGCCTGCACCAGCCCGGGTTCAATCCCTGGCATCCCATATGGTCCCCTGAGCACAGCCAGGAGTGATTTCTGAGTGCAGAGCCAGGAGTAACCCCTGAGCATCGCCAGGTGTGACCCAAAAAGAAAAAAAAAAACAAGTATTCCAAAGAAAAAACAACCCATATTAAAGTACAAATAAAGTACAAATAAATATAAATTCATGATTTATATGAATAAATCAAAGTGAGCTAGGATACAGTTTGTACTTGGCTTGAAAAATAAATGATTTCAAGGTAACTTTAATCTCTTTCAGTACCAAATTCTAATTTCTATGAACCAGATATAAAAAGAGTAGTCAAGGCTAGGAGATAGTTCAAATGCTTTTTATGTAGGAAACCCAGGTCTGATCTCTAGCAGGGCCTGGTGCCCTGAGTACTGCCCAAAAGCCATAAAAAAGCATGCTTCCAATCAATGCATATCTATCTCACTGAGATTCTGAATTTCTCTAGCTATCATGTGACTGCAAAATTCAACCTAAAAACCACACCCACTTCTTAAAATGTATTATTATAAAAGCTAAACTATGAATGAAACACTTACTGAATCCTTTTTACGCGATCTATCCTTCTTCATTTTCCCTCCTGCTGCTCTGATGCTGACTCTGTTCTCTCCTCCCAGGTAACCCCGGCAATTAGCTGATCCACAGAAACATTTCTGAGCTTCTTTCCTGTTCAAAAACCATAGATGAATATGATCAGTTATGTGAAATTTAAGCATATTTAAGCATGTAGACTTAAAACAAGTATACATAAGACAGAAATCAATCCAGCCAAAACAGACCTGCTATCAAGTAATGCATGCTGTCAAGGGTTCAATGTCTGACAGCCCATATGGTGCCCACCTGCACCACCAGGAGTAATCCCTGAGTGCAGAGTCATGAGTAGGGCCTGAGCACTGCTGGCCCCACAAAAAATTATAGTCCAGAAGAACCAGAGTGATAGCACACTGGGTAGGGAGTTTACCTAGGATGCAGCCGAACTGGGTATCCATATGGTACCCTGAACACTGCTAGGAGTAATTCCTGAGCGCAGGGCTTAATAACCCCTGAGCATCGCAGGGTATAACCCAGAAAGGGAAGAAAAAAATTTATGGTCCATATATAGTTACAGCAAGTGAGGCGCTTGTTTTTCCTGAGCTAACCTGGGTTCAATTCCTAGCACCATATATTGTCCCCCGAGCACTGCCAGGAGTGACTCAGGAGTATAGCCATTTGTGACCCAAAAAATACAAATATCCATTCATGGGTTCAAAAAGACAGAACAGAGGGTAAGTCATTTGTCTTGTCAACCTGAGCTGAATTCCTGGTACCACATATGGTACCCCCAAGCACTGCCAAGAATAATCCTGAGTAATTAGGAGTTGCCGAAATCCCTCTTCCCCAAAAACGATCCATTCTTGGGCTGTAGAAATACATCAATTCCCTGGACTATACCTTTGCATAAGAGGGCCATGTGTAATCTCCAGCATCACCTGCTCCCCACGCACTGCTGGAGTAGATCCCTGAGAACTGTCAGGTGTGCCTCAGAAACAAAACTAAAATCTCTTCTTTGTGGAAGCCAGAGTGATAGTACAGCGAGTAGGGTGTTTGTCTTGCACGTGGCCGACCCGGTTGGATCCCCAACATTCCATATGGTCCCTTGACCACCACCAGAAGTAACTCCTGAGTACAGAGCCAGGAGTAACCCATGCACATCACCAGGTGTAACCCAAAAAGCAAAAGCAAAAAAAAAAAAAAAAATCTCTTCTTTGGTAGAGTATATATGCCTTTTCTTGCATGAAATTCTTGGTTTGGGGAGATTTTTTTTTTTGGGGGAGCGGGAAATCACACCAGGTAGTGCTCAAGGATTGCTACTGGCTCTGTACTCAGATGGGCTTGGGGGACTAGCTGGGGTACCAGGGATTGAACCTGGGGTCATCCAGGTTAGCAAGGTAAACACCCTACCCCCTATACTATCTCTTAAGCCCCAAGGCTATAATTTGAACTCCCAGTAGCAAAAAAGGAAACATTTAGTTTTCAATCTTCCTTTATTATTGAAATAAAACTAGCAAATAAGCAATTTTTCCATTTCATTAAAATTTATGCCTAATGTGTTAAGATTATGAACAAAACATCAAATAACGAAACTGCCTCAATAATCCCACAATTATTTATATGCAAATGTTTGGCTTACAAAATATATTATTATTAAGAGACCTGTACATAGCTTATAAAATGCAGGAATATAAGATACTTATAAGAAATGTGATTACTAAAGTTATTACGTCAATAAGAGCAATAGAAAACAGGGTAATAAAATCAACCCATCAAGTAAAAGCAGTGAGTGGTTAAGGGATGAGTACTGGAACTTGATATAAGTGAAATTCAATCATTAACAACTTTGTACTTTGCAACTGTATCTTACTGTGACTCAATTTTAAGAAAATTTTAAAAAAAACTTTTTTTTTGGCTTTTTTTTGGGTCACACCCAGCAATGCTCAGGGGTTACTCCTGGCTCTGCACTCAGGAATTACTCCCTGGCGGTCCCTGGGGGACCATATGGGATGCCGAGGATCGAACCTGGGCCAGCACAGGCCGGCCGCGTGCAAGGCAAACGCCCTACCCACTGGACTATCACTCCGGCCCAAGAAAATAAAAATTTTTTAAAGAAAGAAAAAGTAGTGGGAATGAACCTTGTGACATTTATTTTTTCTTTAATCAGAGTTACCTGAGAAAACCATTAAGGGCTATTTCATTAGGGCTTATTTATCATTAAGTAAAATGATAAATTCAGTATAATATGAACTCTACATAGGACTTAACCTTACACTCACCCCCTGAAGACCTGACAAAAGATTTTAAAAAAGAGGGGATGGAGCAAGAGCTTGGTGGATATGGCGCTTGCTTTGTACGTGGCTCACCCAGGTTCAATCCCAGCAGAGTCTCAAGTACTGGGCAGAACTCAATGGAGAGGGAGAGGGAGAGGGAGAGGAGAGGGAGAGGGAGAGGGGAGGGGGAGTGGGAGGGGAGGGGGAGGGGGAGAGGGAGGGGGAGAGGGAAAGGGAGAGGGAGAGGGAGAGGGAGAGGGAGAGGGAGAGGGAGAGGGAGAGGGAGAGGGAGAGGGAGAGAGAATCAAAATGAGAATTGACCATCTGGCAGAACTTACTCCTGACTCTGCCCTTAGGGGATCACTCCTGGCAGTGCTCAGGGAGTATGTGATACCTGGACTGAACCTGGATCTGTAAGGGAAGTGCCTTATCTGCTGTACTACCCTTCCCTCTCAGCCCTTAATCATTTAACATTTATCCTAATAATGATCATGTAGTTAATTTCTTTCTTCCTTTTTTTTTGTTTTTTTTTTTTTTGTTTGTTTTTTGGGTCATACCCGGCGATGCTCAGGGTTTACTCCTGGCTCTGCACTCAGGAATTACTCCTGGCGGTGCTCAGGGGACCATATGGGATGCCGGGAATTGAACTCCAGGCAGGCATGGGCCAGCAGCATGCAAGGCAAATGCCCTACCGCGCTGGACTATCGCTCCGGCCCCCATGAAGTTAATTTCTAATTTGAAAGAGCTCTACTAAGTTCTCAACTCGATGCATGTAATTGGGGCCTGTGAGAAGTACAGTGGGTAAGGCACTTATCTTGCCTGCAGCCAATCCAGGTTTAATCCCCAGCATTCCCTATGGTACCCCGAGAACCACTAGGAGTGATTCTTAAGTGCAGAACCAGGAGTAATGCCTGAACACGCCAGGTGTGAACTCAAAACAGAACAACAACAAAAAAGATGTATGAATTATAAAAAGTTCTCAATACTTTGAATGCTGTAATATTTATCTACTCTGGATAGAGAAATTAAATCCTTGTCATATTGTTACAGGAAAGGTATTAAAATATCCAGAAATATATGTGCTTTCAGATTATATCAGAAGCTAACAATTCAAATAGTCTAACTTAAAAAATTTTAGACGTTTAGGGGCAGGGAGGTTGCTATCCTTACACACGCTGGTCGAGCTTTAATCCTTGGCACCCCATATGGTTCCCTAGGCCTTTTTAGGGGTGATCCCTGAACACAGAGTGAGGAATAATCCATAAGTAGGTGTGGCCCCAAAACAAAGTGAGACTTTTTGGGCCAGGATATGGTTCAGCAGAAGAACATTTGCCTTGCATGTTTGAGGTCTTGGGTTCAATTCCAGGCTTTGAACCACCACCTGCTCATGCCCAATGTAAAGGGACCAGAGAGACAGTACAGGGAGATTAAGGTGCATGTGATCAATCTGGGTTCGAATCTCCTGATATCACAGACCCCTGAGTACTGCATGCGATCAGTCCAAGGACGACCTCTAAATACCACTGATTATGGTAAACAACAACAGCAAACCTAATCTACCACAAATTTATGGGAGGGGCAGTGGGCAGGTAAAATAGAGAAGGAACTAGTAGGACGTTATTTGGAAATGGCCACACTAAATTAGAAAGAAGTGTTGAAAATAGGTAAAGGGATATACACGATAACCCTTCAGTTTTAAAATTGATAACTCTCAATTTTAAAATTGAGCCACAATCACTTACATCGTTCCAGTACTCATCCCTTAACCACCCTTCATTTGCTAACCAATACACGCAAAGGAAGGACAGGGGCAGAGGGAGAGGGAGAGGGAGAGAGGGAAATGCCAGCCATAGAGACACGTGTGGGGAGGAGGGAATCTGGGGATACTGGTGCTGGGAAAAATACATTAGTGGAGGGATGAGTGTTGGAACACTGTATGACTGAAACCCAATGGCTCATCTCATGGTGATTAAAAAAAAAATCATCATGAACTTATTGAGAAAAAAACAAATTGGAAAATACTTTTTTTTTTTTTTTTTTTTTTTTGCTTTTTGGGTCACACCCGGTACGCTCAGGGGTCACTCCTGGCCCCGCACTCAGGAATTACTCCTGGCAGTGCTCGGGGACCATATGGGATGCCGGGATCGAACCCGGGCCGGCACAGGCCGGCCGCGTGCAAGGCAAACGCCCTACCCGCTGGGCTATCGCTCCAGCCCCGGAAAATACTTTGTAACCTATTTTATTTATTTATATTTAGGAGAGGGGATGTTTGGGAACACAAGAGGCTCAGGAGTCACTCCTGGCAATGCTCAGGAACCATTCGAACGGAGTCAACTGCATGGAGGAAAAGTACATTACACACATATCTACATTACACACATATCATGTCTTCAGTGTTAACTATATAGTAAATTCCCACCATTTCAACTTTTCAACTGCAGTGGCTTCTCTCTTTTTTTTTTTTTTTTTTTTTTGCTTTTTTGGGTCACACCCGGCGATGCTCAGGGGTTACTCCTGGCTCTGCACTCAGGAATTACTCCTGGCGGTGCTCCGGGACCATATGAGATGCCAGGGATCGAACCTGGGCCAGCAAGTGCCGGCCGCATGCAAGGCAAACGCCCTACCCTCTGGGCTATCGCTCCGGCCCCAACTTCTCTCCTTTCTTTAGAGGGAGGCCTCTAAAAAATACCCAGCAGTGCTCAGAGATTATACACTCAGGAATCACTCCTGGCAGTGCTCAAACATATAAAATGCCAGGGATCAAACCCGAGCTGGCTACTTGCAAGGCAAGCACCCTGCTGTACTATCTCTCCGGGTCTGACCTTTTTATTTTTTCCTTAAATTAGAAATCATTTTAGGCATTGTGCCTGGGACTCAGAAAAGATAAGTAAAAAAAAACAATTATTTATTTTGGCTCTTTGGGGTCATACCGGTGATGAACAGGGGTTATCCTGATTCTAAGGAATTAATCTTGGCAGTGCTCAGGAGATCATATGATGAAATGCCAGCAATTCAAGTCAGGTTAACTGCATGTAAGGCAAACGTCCTACTCACTGAACTATTGTTCTAGCACCCATTTAAAATTTTTTGATATGGGGCCAGAACGACAGCCCAGCGGGTAGGGCGTTGCCTTGCATGTGGCTGGCCCAAGCTGATCCGTGTTCGACCTCCGGGCATCCCATATGGTCCCCGAGCACCGTTGGAGTAATTCCTGAGTGCAGAGCCAGGAGAAACCTCTGAGCATTGCCGGGTGTTTCCCAAAAAGCCAAAAAAAAAAAAATTGATAAAAGAAGGGCTGGAGCTATAGTACAAGGGATAGAGTGTTTGCCTTGTCCATGGCCGACCTGGGTTTGATCCCCAGTATCACATATGGTTCCCCAAGTGTTGGATGATAGACTTAGCTAGCTTGGGAGTTTTGCTCACAGCTTAATCTATTTACATGTTTTTAAGCCAAGGTTCATTCTAACTTATCTCTCTTCTATGTAAACACTGATAGAGGGTGTGGCAGTTACAGGAGTCACCTTGACTCTGAATAAGTTCTGATTTATTATACATCTACTAAGACTTCTATGTTATCTAGATTGGGCACAGCTCCTCTTTATATCCAAAAAACTCAGCATGGGACAGTTAGAATTTACCAAGAGACTGCCACCCTGGCTACGTTGAGACTATCTTTAAGATTATAAGAAGGATCATACTAGTTTGCCCTCAAGAAGGCGAGCGTGACCCTTTCAGTATACAGAGAACAAGATACACGGAATAACCATGGCGCAGATAATAAACAAGAAGGATCTTGGGGCCAGAGCAATAGCCCAGCACGTAGGGCGTTTGCCTTGCACGCAGCTGGCCTGTGCCGGCCTGGGTTCAATTTCCGGCATCCCATATGGTCCCCCGAGCACCGCCAGCAGTAATTCCTGAGTGCAGAACCAGGAGAAACCCCTGAGCATTGCCGGGTATGACCCAAAAAAGCAAAAAAAAAAAAAAAAGGATCTTGTGGGTACCATCTGATTACATGAAGCCCATGAAATTAAGATGTATTACTTTCTACCAGCCCCCTCCAGTGTTTTAAATAAGAGATAATCTCAGAAGGGATTAGTCCTTGGCTACCCTTTGTTTCTACCTATAATAGGGTGTGGCACCAGCCTTCTACTGTCTAGAAGCTGTTTAGGGTTCCTTGTTGACAGGACCCTCCCTGTCAACAGGATTACTTTGGTGTATATAAGGGGACTGACTTGAATCACTCGACCTCTTCTTTTGGGTAGGACTCCTCTCAGGTGAGATCCTCTCTCTTTGGTGGGAGACTTGGGCTCTCTTGAATGGTCTAAGTTCTGACCAGAGCTAGAGTTCTTTCATTATATTGGACTGTGGTGGTAGAGCTTTTGTACTATTAAAAGCCTTTTTGGAACTGTACCAGACTCGTGAGTTTTCATCCGTTCCCCGGCGGCCTCAGAGGTAGAAGAGAACTTCTGTCCTGATACTGTTGGGGACCCCAGCAGCCAGGAGTAATTCCTGAGTGCAGAGCCAGGAGCAACCCTAAGCATTGCCAAGTGTGAACCAAAATGCAAAAAACTAAAATCAAAAAACAAAAGGAAATTGCATAGAGGTCTGAATGATAGCAATTCATCCCTGAGGCTCCAATTTTTTTGTCCTTGCTTTTTGGGTCACACCCAGCAATGTTAAGGGGTTACTCTTGGCTCTGCACTCAGGAATTATTCCTGGCAGTGTTCAAGGGACCATATGCGATGCCGAGGATTGAACCCGGGCCAGCCACATGAAGGCAAATGCCCTACATACTGTGCTATCATTCCGGCCCCTAAGGGATCACTTCTAGCAGGGTTAGGGGACCATTTGGGATGCCAGTGATCAAACCCAGATCAGCCACACAGAAGGCTAGCACCAACATATGATACTATTGCGCCACCCCACCTTTTTCTTATATTTAAAAAGTTGTTAATTGTCCTAAAATTTCCCAGAGTACATATTTTATTGATTGCATCCCTATCTTGCCATTTATTGCTTACTATCATTTCCTGAGTTAAATCAAGAATTCCAAAACTTAAAAAAAAAAAAAAAGACTTTTCATTTGGTTCAGGTTAACATGGTTACAACAGTTAACCTAAACCAAAGATCTTTAAGATCTTTCAACACTGCACTTATGTCACTTGAATCCCATCTCTTCTTTCCCTAAAAACGCATGACAAGAATACTTCATAGCCAGAATTGCTCTTTTTCTTCAGGAGGGAGATAGCTGTCTTTTATGATGTTGACGGTCATTAATAATCACTTTCTAGATCCATTAGTGCATAGCTGATATAATCTTTAAAAAGGGCTTCCTTTCATCAACTAAAACTGGAATTCTCTCTAGAAAGGCATGACAGATGTACAGTCTATTCCTTTTTAAAATTGTAAACTAGGATGGGGCGGGAGCGATAGTCCAGCGGGTAGGGCGTTTGCCTTGCATGCGGCCGGCTCATGTAGGCCCGGGTTCGATCCCCAGCATCCCATATGGTCCCCCGAGCACCGCCAGGAGTAATTCCTGAGTGCAGAGCCAGGAGTAACCCCTGAGCATTGCTGGGTGTGACCCAAAAAGCAAAAAAAATAATAATAATAATAATTGTAAACTAGGAGACAGAGAGATAGCACAGGGGTAGGATGCATGCCTTATACGTGGCGGGCCTGGGTTCAATCTCTGGCACACAATATGGTACCCTGAGCCCTGCCAGGAATGATCCCTGCACAAAGAGCCAGGAATAATCCCTGGGCACTCCCAGTTTTCCCAAAATGAAAGTAAAATATTAATTTTCAAAATAAATCATTGTTTGCCCTTGAGTATAACTAATGTTGCTTTCTTTTTAAAGTACCTGGTCAGAGCAATAGTATACAGTAGGCAGGGCATTTGCCTTGCAGGAGGCCGACTCAGGTTTGATCCCTGGTATCCCATATTGTCCCCTGAGCCTGCCAGGACTAATTCTTTAGTGCAGAAGCACTAGTTACCCCTGAGCACTGCCAGGTGTAGCCTCAAACAAATTAATATATAATAATGAATTACTGTAAAATGCACGGAATTTTTTAAACAATGTTTTGCAGAATACTGCAATAGGGGTGGTGAGTGATGTACAGGGGGAGGGAAGTATATTCAGCTGTGCTCAGGGCTTACTCCTGGTTCTGTACTCAGGAACATTCTCGGCAAGCTTGGGGGACCATATTGGGTGCCAGGGATCAAGTCAGCTGTGTGTAAGGCAAAAGCTCTATCTGCAGTACTATCACTCTGGCCCCAGTGGTTATTACTTTTTTTTTTAAATCTTGTTTTGAGGGCACACCCAGAGATGCTTAGGGGTTACTCCTTGCTCTGCTTTCAGGAATTGCTCCTCAATAGTGCTCAGGAGAAAATACGGGATGCCAGGATGGAACCTGGGTCAGCCAAATGCAAGGCAAATGCCTTAACCACTGTACTAGGTTCCAGCCCTGTATACTTTTTTTTAATTGAATCACTGTGAGATGTACAGTTACTCTTGGAGGGCTTTGGGGACCATAGTGGATACTGGTCTGCCATGTACATGACAAGAACCTACCCACTATATTATCAATCCAGCCCCTTATATAGTTTTTTTTTCTCTTTTTGGGTCGCACCCAGCAATGCTCAGGGGTTTCTTCTGGTTCTGCACTCAGAAATTAACTCCTGGCGGTGCTCAGGGGACCATATGGGATGCTGGGGATCGAACCCAGGCCAGCATGGGCCAGCCGCGTGCAAGGCAAACGCTCTACCTGCTGGGGCTATCACTCCAGCCCCTAGTTTTCTATATGACAAGACAATCCAAGAACACCCTAATCGGGGCTGGAGTGATAGCCCAGCGGGTAGGGTGTTTGCCTTGCACGCAGCCGGCCTGGGCCGGCCCGGGTCCGATCCCCCGGCATCCCATATGGTCCCCCGAGCACCGCCAGGAGTGATTCCTGAGCGCAGAGCCAGGAGTAACCCCTGAGCATCGCGGGTGTGACCTAAAAAGCAAAAAAAAAAAAACCCAAACACCCTAATCAATTCCTGTCTCAAACCTGACAGCAGATATTTTCTTTTCTGTGGAAAATTATTTTTTAAGGGGCCAGAGCGATGGCCCAACGGGTAGGGTGCCTGCCTTGGGCTGACCTGTGGCTGACCAGGGTTCAATCCCTAGTATCCCATATGGTCCCCCCGAGCACCGCCAGGAGTAATTCCTAAGTGCAAAGCCAGGAGTAACCCCTGAGCATCCCTGGGTATGACCCAAAAAGCAAAAAAAAAAAAATAATAATAATAAATAAAATAAAATTATTTTTTTAAGATCAAACATAAACTATTCACTGCTATTTCTCATTTTTCTTAGTAGACATATAACAAATTAGTAGGCAGGTAACAAATTAGATTTTAAGAGTACAATCTGTCTTAGGAGGCAGAGTAGTAGTACAGAGCAGGTAGGGTGCTTGCCTTGCATATAGCTCAGCCTGCCTCAATCCCTAACAACCCATATGATCCCTTGAGCACGACAGTAACAGTTCTTGAGTGCAGAGTCAGAAGCTACCCCTGAGTTATCCAGATGTGGCCCAAAATACAGAGGGAAAGAATTAAAAAGTACAATATAACTTAGATAAAGCAAGATTACAGGTGACATTGACAAATGACTGATATTTTAATATTTATTATACTATTCTCTTTTCACATGTTAAACTTTTTTTTTTTTTTTGCTTTTTTGGGTCATACCTGGCAATGCTCAGGGGCTACTCCTGGCTCTGCACTCAGGAATTACTCCTGGCGGTGCTTGGGGGACCATATGGGGATGCCCAGGCCGGCACAGGCCGGCCGCATGCGAGGCAACGCCCTACCCGCTGGGCTATCGCTCAGCCCATGTTAAACTTTTGACAATGACTATGAAATGAAATTTTAATAAAATAAAATATAAGGTAGCATAAAAATCCCAGAAGTATGTAGCTCAAGTTGTAACTCAGAAGCCAGAAGTGCCATATAATATAGGAAGAACACATAATCAAAACAACGTTATCATAGCTAAGAACCGGTTATACGAAACTTCTATGTAATTCACATCAAAATGTATCTCTACATCCAACATTCTAACCCCTACCAGAAGGTGCAAATCAGAATGGAAAAAATACTTACCCATATCTTTGGAACTGATAGTCAAATGTTAACTCTGAGCCTGAAGGAACCAGTTTGGTAGTAAAAAATCCAACTCTCAACTGTCCATTCACAGTCCACTGAGATTGTTTTTAAAAGAAAACAAATTAGTATTTGTATTTTTACAAGTACTCTGCATTTTTAAAAACATTAACATCTGTATTAATTAGGCATGTACCCCTTTAGACAATGAAGGGATTTTCCAAACAGAAAATAGGAACTTTTTTTCAAACTTTTTTTTGGGGGTCACACCCGGCAATGCTCAGAGGTTACTCCTGGCTCTTTGCTCAGGAATTACTACTGGTGATGCTCGGTGGACCATATGGGATGCCAGGGATTGAACCTAGGTCGGCAGCGTGCAAGGCAAACGCCCACCCGTTGTGCTATTGCTCCGGCCCCAGGAACCTTTTCTAAAATAAACATTATTTGTGTTATACTTTCTTAATTAACTACAAGATTAAATATCACCTAAATTTGTCTCTAAGAAACAATTATTACTTATCTCAATATGCATTTTTATACAGTACAGACTCCATTCATTCTAAGAATAGGCAAAGAGGAAATGCTTGCTATAACTCACTACTACAGGTAAACATACTACTTCACTTTATTAAAGCCATGCACTAAAACAAGACAGAACTAGGAAAACTACATTACAGTTTAATTCATAAAGCAGTAATCATATGGCTGGGTTTATGAAAGGAATGCTAAGAATCAGAACAGATATATGAAACTTAAGAATATGGGAAGAGGGGCCGGAATAGCCCAGCGGGTAGGGCGTTTGCCTTACACACGGCCGGCCTGTGCAGGGTCGGGTTCGATCCCCGGCATCCCATATGGTCCCCGCACCGCCAGGAGGGAATTCCTGAGTGCAGAGCCAGGAGAAACCCTTGAGCATTGCCGTGTGTGACCCAAAAAGCAAAAATAAATAAATAAATAAATAAGTAAATAAATAAATAAGTAAATAAGTAAATAAAAATATGGGAAGATATTTACAGATGAGACTTTTTTTTTTGCTTTTTTTTGGGTCACACCCAGTAATGCTCAGGGATTATTACTGTCTCTGCACTCAGGAATTACTCCTGGTGGTTCTCAGTAGACCTCATAGGAAGCCAGGGATTAAACCTGCATAGGCTATATGCAAGGTCAACGCCCTCCCTACTTGTTGTACAATCACTCTGGCACCCAAGATTAGACTTTCTAAGACCATGTTCTCAGGGACACAGCGACTGTATAGTAGAGAGAGTGCTAGTCTTGCACCTAAGAAACTTTTAGGTTAATAGCATTGTTATGTATGATGTGAACCCTTTTGAAAGTTAAGATAAACAATGGTACACAGAAATACCATACCATTATTTTATAACAGATTCTTATTACAAAATTAAACGTTTATGGACCAGAGAGTATAAAGTTAAGGCATTTGCTTTGTACACGGCTGATGCTGGTTCAATTAGTAGCACTACACATAGTTCCCCAGCACCACCAGGAATGACAAGCACAGAGCTAGAGTCAAACTGAGGGCCACTGGGTATGGCTCAACTACAAAACAAACCAAATCAAAATTTAACATCTTGCAATAAAGTAGGAAAAAATATTGAAATTATCAAAAATTAAATGAGTGGGGGGTGTTTTTGTGATTCTTAATTATGACTGGGTGATCATGCTTCTGTGCACTCTGCCACCCTCAAACCTTACTTCATATCAGTACACTATCTGTTTAATGGGAGAAGATTAAAAATCTATTCCATGGATACTCTCATACAGAATCTGAAATTAATGGGCAAAACATATACCTTAAATTCCACATCTACCTCAACTTACTTTTTGAGTCTCGCAGTTTGGTTCACAGCTATGATTCATGAAACGGGAGCAATTTCCTTTCTGAGTAGCATCAATTATCTAAGAAAAATAAAGAGTCAAAAATGAGACCTCTAAAGGCATGAAATTTTGCAAAGTAAAAACTTATTTAAGGCTATATTCCCTATCACTCACTTTCCTTTAGAGAACTCTCAGATTTACACATCTAACTATTAAGTAGCCAACTTCTTGCCCTGCAAGACCTACCAATTTTAAATATTTTACCTACAGGCAAATTATCTCCGTATCTTCAATGTCATTCTCATTTACTTCATTTTTGCTTTTGCTTTTATGCTTTTTTATATTATTAATAGTATTAAAAAGTACCCAGTAATGATCAGGAGTTACTCCTGGCTCTGCACTCTAGAACTACTCCTGGCAGTTCTTGGGGGACCATATGGGATGCTAGGATGGAACCCAGGTTGGCCAACACGCAAGGCAAACACCACTATTCTATCACTCCAGCCAATAGCACAGAATAGTGGGGTATTTGCCTTTACATATGAGTTCAATCCCTGGCACCCCACATAGTCCTTTGAGCCAGTTAGACATGATCCCTGAACTCAGAGCTAAATGAGGATAACTGAGTGTGGCCCCCCAAACCAAAAAAAAATAAATAAATAAATAAAAGCCTGTGCTGTAAGAGCACTCAATTTGGAGTCACCTGCATGCCTGTGTAGGACATAGTAGCTCTCAAACCTAAGTGTGCATCTAAATCCCCTGGAGAGCTTGTTAGAACCCTTGATGAAGGACCAGGAAAAGAGCCATAGTCTGTGGGAGGCCCATATTCTATTCCTGTCACTAAACTGTCTCTCCCAAGCACTTCCAGGAGTGGCTAAAAACAAAACAAAATCACCTCTTGATGAGCCCACCTTGATTTATGTATTTACAGGCTGAACACAGAGCTAGATATAAAAATCTAAATAACCTTTATTGAGATATTAAGAGTTCTGAAAAATATGCAACTCCTTAGGATATAGCTAATTTTCATTAAATTTATCTGTGTCACATATTAATAGTCTATTAAAAATTATTTTTAAAATTTCTATGTTAGGGCTGGAGCAATAGTACAGTGGGTAGGGTGTTTGCCTTGCAGTAGCAGACCCAGGTTCAATCCCCAGCATCACATATAATCTCCTGAGCACTGCTAGGAGTAATTCATGAGTACAAAACCAGGAGTAACACCTGAGCATCACTGGGTGTGACCCCAAAAAAGGAAAAAAAAAACTACCTTTAACTTGTATTATGATAAATATACCCCCCCCCCCACACACACACACAAAGTATTAGGACATCATCAATAATTTCTTTACTTTTTTTTTTTGGGTAACACCCTGCAATGCTCAGGGATTACTCCTGGCTCTGCACTCAGGAATTACTCCTGGCGGTGCTCAGGGGACCATATAGGATGCCAAGGATCAAACCTGGGTAGACCGCATGTAAGGCAAGTGCCCCTACCCACTGTACTATCGCCTCCGGCCCCCATCATCAATAATTTTTATGAGCTTAAGAAGTAAAAACAAGTATGTTGTCAGTTAAAATATGTAAACATCACTATCCTTTTGTAAACAGAGACAGGCTACAAACGCTGTTCCTGCAACCCCTCTGCATTTTAGATATCAATCCATATCAATGATCCTCTCAAATGCAACAATTTCCATATATGCTTCAAAGCAAACATATACATGCTCATGTCATCAATCTTTTTTAAAAATCATTTTAATTATTACTTTATTGATTCACTGTGTGATAGATCATTACAAAGCTATTCATGATTGGATTTCAATCATACAATATTCCAATATCCATCCCTCCACTAGTATACATTTCCGCACACAATGTGCCCTTTTTACCTCATCATTCTTGAGGGCCATGAAATAGTAGTGGATGTTTTTGTTCCGTGCATATTCTTTCACTCGGGCTTTGAACTCTTTATGGTCAAGCACCTCTCCACAATATTCCAAAACAAAGGTGTTCCTGGAAACACAGAGAGAAAATAGTATTTCCCATGTAGCTACTTTATCAAAACACACATATAAACTATGAAAAATAAATTTAAAATATTGCAAAGGAATACATTTGGTATTACACAAGATAAAACTTAAATATATGTGGAATAGCTATTATCAAAGATAAGTTAATTTTTCCTAATTCTTTTCAAGTAGCTCTGATTTTTTTTTTCTTTTTGGGTCACACTCAAGAAGCACAAAGCTACACTCAGGGGTTACTCCTAAAAGCTACACTCAGGGGTTACTCCTAAAAGCTACACTCAGGGGTTACTCCTAAAAGCTACACTCAGGGGTTACTCCTGGCTCTTCTCTCAGGAATTATTCCTGGCAGTGCTCTGGGGATCATATGGGATGCCGGGATTGAACCCGGTCAGCCATATGCAAGGCAAGTGCAGTGCTATCGCTCTGGCTTCAATAGTTCTGATTTTTATAATTTATGCAAGCTACTAGAAAATGCATATACTTAACAAAAATAATAAAAAATTCAGATGTGTATTATCCAGCTAATAAAATAAATGCTCAAATCTAGTTTATTTATTATGCAAGCAATAATTTCACCTAGGAAGCATTTCTAAAGAAATCAGAAGATACTAAAAAATTAGTTGCCAACTCAAATATAGCAATTCTTCTGCTATCTTTCCCATTAAGGTTCTTTGGTTCTTTAGTGATACTAAAGGTTAAATGTACCATATTTATCTGCAGTCTGAGTTTTCTCTAGCCTCTAGCAATAAATATGATTAATCTCTCGACTTCTTTAAGTTATCTCAGTTGCCAGCTATCCTTAACTGTTCTGGGGCTGGAGTAATAGTAGTGGGTACGTGGGTAGGGCATTTGCCTTGCATTTAGTCAACCCAGATTCTATTCTCCATATCCTTAGCATCCCATTTGGTTCCTGAGCACCGCCAGGAGTAATCCTTACTTCAGAGTCAGGAGTAACCCCTGAACATCGTCAGGTGACCGAAAAAGCCCCTGCCCAAAAGAAAAAAAAATCTTTCCTTGATTATAACCTATTTCTTTGCTATTTTAGATATGAAAGTTTCGGTCTCTTACCACTCCCTTTATTTTATGAAAGTTCATTTTCATCAATGGTTTCCTCTACTATTTTTTTTTTTCTTTTTGGGTCACACCCTGAAATGCACAGGGGTTACTCCTGGCTCTGCACTCAGGAATCACTCCTGGCGGTGCTCAGGGGACCATATGGGATGCTGGGGATCGAACCCGGCCGGCACAGGCCGGCCGCGTGCAAGGCAAACGCCCTACCGCTAGGCTATCACTCCAGCCCCTCCACTACTATTTTTATGTAGACAAATGTTTCACTATGCTTTGTCCAAGTTCTGACCCAAAATGATGACCTGGTAATCTTCACTTATCCTCTCAAAATAAACACACCTAATTGTAACAAAAGAAATTTGGCAGTTGTGGTGAGGCAGGGGTGGGGTTTAGGCTATACCTGGCACAATGCTGATGACCTGCAACTGGCTCTGTGCTCAGGGGTCACTACTAGAAGGGCGTCACAAACTGAATGTGGTCCCAGGGATCAAACTACAATCATCTGGATGCAAGGTAAGCACCTGTATATCCATACTATTTGGTCCTCCAAAAATTTCTTTTAAGTATAAAATATAACTTGTTTCTGTTTGCAAAACTGACATACTCAACAAAATTACCAAAGAAGAAATTAATTCGCCAACTGCACAAAAACTAAAACAAAACAAAACAAAAAAAAAACAACCCAGTAAACTATCTTTGTTTAGAAAATGACGAAAGAGGCCAGAGTGATAGTACAATAATAATAGTACAGCAGATAAGGCCTTGTGTTGACCCCGGATCAAACCCCAGCATCCCATATGGTTCCCCAAGCACCAACAGGAGTAATTTCTGAGTGCAGAGCTAGGAGTAACACCTGAGCATGGCCAGGTATGACCCCAAAAGAAAAGAGGTTGTGTGCCTATAAGGTTAGAACCTCCATTTTCAGGATTTCTTCCCTCCCTTGGAAAAAAAAACCAAACAGAATTACATCAGATTTGTAGAATTAATGTTAATGACTACTGAACATGAAACATGCCTTATTCCCTTAGAAGTAGAAAAAATAATTCTATTTCATCCCACCAAAATAAATTTTCTTGCCTGAACTTAAAACTTTTTCTTATTACATTAAAAGATTATGTTTGCTGTCACTGTTCCCAAATTAATCTATTTTCAGAAACTTTTTTTTTCTTTTTGGGCCACACCCAGTGGTGCTCAGTGCTTATGCCTGGCTTGGTGTTTAGGGACCACTCTTTGATGGTGCCAAAGATAGAACCTGAATAGGCCCACACATGCAAAGAAAGTTCACTACCCACTGCACTAAGTCTCTGGTCTAAAAAGCCTAGGAATAATATCAATACATTCAACAGAAGTAAACATTTCACACCAGAGGAAAATCTGAAGGATATTCTCAATTTCCATAAATCTAGATTTGATGAAATAGTTAAGACACAAGTCTCAAAATCCTAGTCATTTAGGAAATGTAAGAGTTGCTGGACTTTTCAATAAGTTCTAACCTCAAAAAAAACTAAGTAATGCAGAAAAAAAGCTTATCATGCAGTTCTTGAAACTAGCTTTGTGTTTCTTAGAAATGCTAAATCATTTGTTAATATGAGGCTAGTAAGGTGGCTAAATGGTACTTCAGAGTACAGGAGTACATGTCTAACGGGAAACTCCAGTTTGATCCTCAGCACCACAGTTAAAATCATGTGTGCACCACAGCCAAACAAGTGTAATTTTCAGTGATCAGAGTATCAACAACTATGAGGAAATGTGGGGTGACATGGAGAAGAAATAAAAAAAAATAGGAGTCTGAAAAATGTTTTGGGTTAGATGATGGCAACATTTATGTAGTCAACAAATAACTACTGAGTTAGCATTAAGTATGCTTTCATTTTCCAGATACCCTTCCTACTAGAATTCATCCTCTTTTACTCAACCCAGATCATACTGTCCCTACTCTTTTTTAGTCTTATAGGTATTCTGAGTCTACAGTAAACAGTAATAGCCTAAGAAAGCATAATTATTAAGCAACAAAGAACCCTCCTAGTTCAAATGACTTTTTTTTTTATTTGCTTTTTTGGGTCACATCCAGTGATGCTCAGGGGTTATTGGGTTACTCCTGACTCCGCATTCAGGAATTATTCTTGACAGTGCTCAGTGGACTATATAGGATGCCAGGGATCAAATCCCTGTGACAAGACATAAAAGGTAAATGCTGTGCCCGCTGTACTATTGCTCTGCTCCTAAATTTGCTTGTTTGTTTTGTTTTGAATAAGCATTATATTAAGTGCTTATTCCTGGTTCTGCGCTCAGAGATCAATCCCAAAGAGCTTGGGGGACCATGTGGGGTGCTGGGCATCAAAGTTGTGTCAGCACATGCAAGACAAGTACTCTACCTGCTGTATTATTGCTTTAGCTCATCTACTCCCAGTTCTATGTTCAGGGATCACTCCTGCTGGAGCTCAGGGGACTATACCTAATGCCAGGAATCTAACCCAGAGAGACTGCATACAAAATCACTATTACTACCTACTACATCACTGTATCACTGTCTTTCCGTTCATCATCGATTTGCTCGAGCGGGCATGTGAAACCAATATCCCAAATGATAAAATGGAGAATTTTAGGGTGTCAAATGATTTGGGATGCTACCCGCACGGCAGAGCCTGGCAAGCTACCCGTGTCATATTTGATATGCCAAATACCAGTAACAATTATAGACCTCATTCCCATGACCTAATGGAATGGTCTGAGGCTCTTTATGTTCCTGGAGCAAGCAGGTTCCCTGGGCTCTACTTGCATGAGACAGGACATATGGAGATGTTACCTATTATATACCAAGAGTAATATTACTACTATTCCTACCTTACCCTCTGCACTATTTCTCCATCTCACAAAATGTCATTCTTACAAAAAACACAAAAAGACATGGCTTCTTTTTTTTCCTCAAATAAGAAAATTTTACTTATGCTTATTTGCTATTAGATGTTCATTCTTCACAATAATCATTATCAATCTCAATGTAATAGACAAATTACTTTCCTCTGAAGCATCGACATCTTCAACAATCAGAGTAAGTGAGCGATGATCAAAACATGACTTACGAAGGAAGATCTTTGGCAGCTCAAGCCCCAGCCCTTCTTTTCTGTGAGTATGACTTCAACATCTGCATGCTGTTTTCTCTGAAACCGTCTATTGGAACAATAATCCCCATTTGGACAGCGAGAAGAACTAAGATAAAAATGGTGAAATTAATTATTTAAAGCAGCGAAAGAATAAAATCAAGTTTTACAGAATATGTTATATAATTACTTATATTATCCACAACCTTCCCCCTTTTTTTTTTTGGCTTTTTGTGTTACACCTGGCAATGCTCAGGGATTACTCCTGGCTCTGAGCTCAGGAATTAGTCCTGGAAGTGCTGAGGAGACCATATCAGATGCCGGGGTCAAACCCAGATTGGCCATGTGCAAGGCGAACACCCTACCGGAGGACCCTCGCTCCAGCCTCATTATCCACAGCTTTATGACATAATCAGCATGTGTGATAAACCTTCAGAAGAGCCTTCCTCAGGATTTCCTTTCATCATGAACAGATTCTTTAGAACTGAATACACTATTATTAAACAGATGATACACACAAAACAGCCATGTCATCTGGTCATCACATGAAAGTTCTGTCCCTCACTTCCTAATTTTACAGTACTCTGACAATTCTGTAGAATGTTTTCTGTCCCCCACACACCCCCTTATATGCCACATTAATCACTAATTTATCCTTTTAATAGGGGCCAATCCCAGTGGTGCTGGAGGGCTCTGGGTTCAATCTTGGTGATTCGCGAGCCTGGAGATGCCAGCCTGACAGTTCACAGACCGGCAGTAATACTTGGGCCCAGTGGTGCTAGAGGGTAACAGGACTACCCTCAAAGGTGTTTGGGGGGGCTAGTACTAATTCTGGCCTTGTTTGGTAAATTTCTACCCTGGCAAAGTGGATCGCGGCAGTTCAGTGCTTGGGAGACACCATGAAGCAATTTCACCCAGGATCCAACTCCAGGCCTCAAATGTGCTAGAAGTTTGCTCTAACAGCTTGGACTATCTTCCCAACCCCCATTTAATCTTTTGAATGAACGTTACTATTTTATCTTGATTTATGAGAAGTTGCATCATTGTACATTTCATTGCTCAAAATCAACACAATACAAAGTAGTAAGATTCCTCCTCAGTAATCCTAGAATAAAATACAGCAAAAGCAAATATTCACTGAATTCTTAATATTCCAAATCTTGGCTTGCTCGCTCTCTGCCTCTGGAGCAGCCCCATCTCCCCTCTTGAGATGTGTACTCTCTATTATTTTCCCTACTCCTCCCCATCCTAAAGCCTCCATAATAAAACCTGTTTTACTTCACTAAAAAAAAAAAAAAAAA
>JAJIBD010008552.1:15000-101330 GCA_021461705.1 Cryptotis parvus | reverse complement strand
AAATGAGAATGGTTTAGATAGGGTTGCATTAAAAAAAAACAGAAAAAAAACTCAGTCCATTTCCCAAAAAGTATTTGTCTATCTATCTAATAATCAACCAATCTGGAAGTGTACAATACTATCTTGTTATGCTTGAATTTTTATTTTCCTGATAACTAATGGTAATGAATATTTTCCATGTGTCATTGGACATTTGTTTTTTTTTCTCTTCTGAAAGGTATGTTTAAATCTTTTTTTAATTTTTCCCTTTAATTTGCAAGCATTTTTAAATTTTTTCCTTAATATACAAGCATATTGTCACTAAGTAGAGTTAGTAGGTGGGCAGCTATTTTGTTTAAAAATATTTCCTTTTGAGGCCTATCACTTCCCTTGAAAGTGAGAGGTTGATTGTACTATTGTTCATTTTAATATTAAGTCTTTTTTGTTAATGTTTATAACTTTTCCCACTGGTGCTTATTTTTCAGCACTTCAACTAATGTTTTACATATATTCTGAGAGTTCTTAAACTTTTTGAAGTTTATGGCTTGAACTTACAGCTATGAACCCTTCCCCTCCTCAGTATATTTTAAGATAATCTTTTGTTCTTTCATTGAAAACCAAAGTTGTTGTGTTGCTGTCTGTTTTGGGGCCCAAACCCAGTGTTGTTCAGGACATAACTCCTGGCTCTGTGCTCAGGGATCACACCTGGCAGGATTTTGGGAATTGTATGTGATGCAGAAAATTGAACCAGTGTTGGCCACATGCAAGAAACGAGTCCTACCCT
This sequence comes from Cryptotis parvus, assembly GCA_021461705.1. Taxonomy (NCBI): domain Eukaryota; kingdom Metazoa; phylum Chordata; class Mammalia; order Eulipotyphla; family Soricidae; genus Cryptotis; species Cryptotis parvus. The sequence continues at coordinate 100,567 of JAJIBD010008552.1, read as the reverse complement.
CTGTTCTCTTGCTCTATTTCCCAAAGTTGTTTTATTTAATTTCATTGGATAGTCTATCTTTCCCCCTTTTATATTTTTATTCACCATTAATAATGATGGTGTCAGTACTGATATCAGTAACCTTGACTATTACTACTGACTTGATGCCTTGGCAAACGAGACTAACAGACATGGGGCAGAGCTGCTACTGGCTCTCCCTGTGCCCAGCCGCTCACGAGGTGCCTGGGAAGGATGGCATGTTTTAGCCCTAGCCCGCCACCCCATCAGAGCCTCACAACAAGGGAGACGACACCCCCCCACTCCATGAGGGCCTCCATTTTCCACATCCGGACATCCCCCTTGTTCATCAATAAATGCTGGATTTAGAGATGACCACAAGAATAAGCTACCCGCACAGCAGAGCCTGGCAAGCTACCCGTGTCGTATTTGTTATGCCAAATACCAATAACAGTTATAGACCTCATTCCCATGACCTGATGGAATGGTTTGAGGCTCTTTATGTTCCTGGAGCAAGCAGGTGCCCTTGGGCTCTACTTGCATGAGATAGAAACATATGGAGAGATTACTGGTGCCCGCTCATGCAAATCGATGATGAATGGGAAGACAGTGATACAGTGATACAGTGATTACTACTGACTTATTTGAGAAGGCAGAAATTTATTTTTTCAGGCATCTCAAGAAAGAGGGATATTAGAACTTAAATTCCTTCACCTCCTTGATCACTTGTCTTCCCGTTTGGATTTGCTCGAGTGGGCACTAGTAACATCTCCATAGTCCTGTCGCAGCAAGTGAAGCCCAAGGGCATCTGCTCACTCCAGAAACACAAAGAGCCTCAAACTTCCTTCAGGTCATGGGAATGAGGCCTATAATTGACACTGGTTTTTGGCATATCAAATACAACATGGGTAGCTTGCCAGGCTCTTCCATGTAGGTGGTATACTCTCAGTAGAAGGCTCTCATCTCATGCATTTACTGATGAACCGCAACAGGGAGAGATTGGCTTTTCCTTGGGTGGAGCTCTGAGGAGCTGTGGAGTCTGGATGTTGAGAATTACTGACCTCATGGTGTGGGGTTTCCCCTGGCTTCTTGCTAGGCTCACTGGGATGATGGGCTAGAACCTACTAGAACTGTATACAGTGTATAAATTGAAAGATCCTGGGGCGGAGCGATAGCCCAGCGGGTAGGGCATTTGCCTTACACGCGGCCGGCCTGTGCTGGCCCGGGTTCGATCCCGGCATCCCATATGGTCCCCCCGCACCGCCAGGAGTGATTCCTGAGTGCAGAGACAGGAGCAACCCCTGAGCATTGCCGGTGTGACCCAAAAAAGCAAAAATAAATAAATAAATAAATACATAAATAAATAAATTGAAAGATCCTGGGAAGGACCTGGTTGTAACTTCCAGTATTATCTAAGACTGTGTGGCCACAGAGCAGCCAGTGCAGCTGTGGGTCTGGAGTGTCTCTCTCTTCTAGGGTTGCTGGCTATGGTGGCTGGGAGCTCGCAGCCACGCCCACCAACATGGAGGTGTAGGAATGGGAGGAGGGAGCCCAAATCCCTGCTCCAAGTCCAGCCAGCGTGGCCCTCCGCACGTAGTGCATGAACCCTAGGAGCTATGTTGGACTCAGCCAGGGCCTAGCTGAGCCGTTTACCACCCTCCAAAACTATGGGCTGCTCCACGTGGGGCCAAGCAGTGCAGCTGTGGGTCTGGAGTGGTTGGGTCTCCTTGACAAAGCTTATTTTTGTATCATTTAATCTATCAAATGTTTATTTTATAGTTATGTTTTAAATTTACTTTCCTTAATTAATCTCTTATTTTTAGTAACTTACTGCGTTTTACTATCATTTAGGTAATAGGGTTGAAATAGTGTCAATCTTTTATGATTTTGATATAGGAGCTACTGCAGCTCCATAACTACCAAAGTGCCCAAGACCTCCTATCACCATGTCTATGTCATCTTGAGTTCACTAATTCTCTCATTCTTTTCTATTTTAAAACTTTCATTTTGCTGTTCTTTGTGTGTGGTATTGGAGATCTATGTAAGATATATGCTCTACCACTGAATGACATACCAGAACTTCTTTCTCCCTTTTTTTAAAATAAAAATTTTACCCTAAAAGTTGTTTTTCCTATTATTTTCTCTTGTGTGCCAGGAACTAAGCTCAGAACCTTACGTATGCGAGATAAGCACCCTACCACTATAGCACATCTACAACCCAATAAAATATGGTTTTGGATCACACCTGGTGTTGCTCAGTGGTTATTTCTAACTTTGTGCTCAGGAGTCATTGTGTTAGTGCTCTGGGGACCATATGCAGCAGTTGGAATAAAACCATGGTCAGCTACATGCAAGGGAAGTACCTTAATACCTGTACTAGCTCTCTGACCTCCTTATAAAAGATTTTGACTAAATACCTGATAATTCTGGCACCATTTCCCTTTGACATCATCTCCCCAGTCCAATTTTACTGTGTTTAAATACAGTGCATTCAAAATTTAGTTTTTAGTCAGGAAAATAAAACACAAAAAATAAGCATCTCGTCCAAGTGATGGGAGCAGGATTTGAACTCAGGCAGGATGTTTCAGTAGTTTTATATTCTTTCCTGAAATTAGAGTTAATTATGTCCTTTTGATGGCTTTTTCTTAGTGAGTGGAGAGGACTATCAAAATCTTCAAAGAGTATCATTGTTTTCTCCTGAGTTTTCCTCTGAGGAAGTGTGTCACTCCAAACTCTGACCTGCAGGAAAGAGTAACTGTGGAACTCCACCACCTTCTAGACTGCTCGGTCTTGACTTGAGTGTCTATTTGAGAGTGCACCATCTTGCTTGATACCCTTCATCCTTTTGTGACCTCTTCCTCCTCACAGCAAATCTAGAACACTTATATTCAACCTCAAAAAAATCCGTCACCCACTTTTAATACATTTTGGGAGGGGTGAGGTTTGGGTCACACCTGGATGTGCTCAGGGACCATATGTGGTGCCAGCAATAGGAACAGGATCATCTGGGTTCCAAGCAAGCAGCTTAACCCATCTACTCTCTCTCTAGTGCAATGCTTCATACTCTTTCTTCTTTTCTCTTTAAAACTTCTCCAAATTCTAAAATTCTTTGCAGAGATGTTATATTACACCAGTGTTGTAGTCCCCAAGCTGCATTTTCGACAAGCCATTTAAAAAGACAATTGACATACAACTGCTCTGGACTTAAGACATAGAATATCAGCACACACAAAAGAAAACAAGAAACTGAATCTATCTTTAAGATAGAGCAGGGCTGAGAGAAAGTACAGGAGTTAAGATGGTTTCCTTGCATTTGATCCCAGGCAACATGTATGTATGTTCACCAGGGCACTTCCAGGAATGATCCCTAAGCCCAGAGCCAGGAGTAAGTGCTGAGCACAGCAGAATGTAAACCTTTCCCTGAGGCCAAACATTGGGCACAGTAGTTTCCAAAATGTGTTAAATAATAGTGTGCTATTCTATCATATGTTTATTTATTCTGTTCCAAAAAATTTCTTTAGAAAAAATTATACACTCATTTGATCCTAGAAGTCAAGACACAACAGTCTAGCAGGTGATAGAGAATCCCAGTGTCTTCCTCTGGTGGGTCACAGTTTGGAGTGATATTCCTCCTCAGTAAAACTCAAGAAATAATACACAATGAAAACCTCTGAAGATTTGGATGGTTCTCTCTGCTGTCCTGCAGCAAAGGATATACTTCCATTTTGATGATCTTGAACAGCTCTTTGCGATAGCCCTAAGCACTGACCATCTCTTGTGAATAACACAGATGGAGCATCTAGCAGTGTTTGCTTAGCTGATTAATATGCAGTAGATGGGGTTACTATTCCATCACGTGTTTTCACAGCCCGTAATAAGAGGCAGCCTTCCATTAGCGAGACTGATGGACAGGCTTACAGATGTTGGATGCTGTGGTCAGAGGCCAAAGGCAAAACACGCTCTCCCATCCGCTCATTAGCACAGGGCAAGGTCTCCATGTTATTGATTTTTGATCCCGGAGGAGAGGTGTTCAGACAAGCAGCTCTTCACCCTGGAGATCATGTCACTAATAAGCCCTGATGGTGACCAAACACCTGAGACCAGGATTAGGAGGCCATCTCAGCATGATGCCATACAGGGCTTGGTCCCAGGTGAGTGGATACTGGTGAGCAAAACTGTGATAGAGTTTACAGAGCTACTAAGTTCTCCATTTTCAAACTTGCTTGATATCTGCCCAGGGCATTCTCCCCTGTTATCTTACAGTCTCCATTGTAAAGAGACACTGGAGGTAAAAAACACAAATTGAAAGATTATGGTGAAAATTTTAAGGTCTGGAGAGGAAGGTGACTTTCCCACTATGGGTAGCAAGATCTTTAGGATTCATTCAATGAGATGTTGAAACTTCATGGCACTGCTATCGGGAAAACTCCCGAGTGGATTCCATTGATTTTTCCTTTTCTTGAAGTAGTCCTCTGAAAGAGAGGTTCATTTCCCATCTGAGGGAAGAGCCTGCAATTAATCCCAGGGTTCGTGGCTTTGCTGTCATCTGTTGTCTTTTAGCCCCATTTACTTCATCTCCTTCTCACATATCCTTTTTCCCCCTGGACTCTTCTTTCTGTACTACCTTACTTTTATGAGACCAGCCCGGACTGTCTGTTCTGGCCTCTTCTTTCTCGTGTGATAGAGTGATAGACCCTGTGAGGGCGAGGAGCAGAAACCTGGGCAAAGGGAACTCGGGTACATCGGCACCCAAGTCATGGGCTCGGTGCAGGCCTCAGCAAAGGGAGCCCAGGATGCCTTAATTGTGACCACTTGTACCATGCAACGAATCACCACACATAGCTGACAGGATAATGATTTTCTCAAGGAAGCGTCAGAAGATAAGTGGAGGCATGAGAGTGAAGAAGATGAGGATGAAGGTTGCATCAGTATTTTGATGGTATCCGAGGGACTTTCTCTAGACAGTCTGAGCGAAAACATGGTGCATGCCTCTTGGTGCCTCCAATTGAATTTTCCCTCTGAATTTTCTCTGAATTCTCCCTCTGAATTGAAATTTTCCCTCTGAATTTTCCCTCTGAATTTCCCCTCAGCCTTTGACTGAGACCTACTGTGTACCTGGGAGCTGGATAGAGCTGACTTGCTGTCAGGCCTGTAGGCCAAGTTGGAGCCTGATATGGGTCAGATTGGCAACAAGAGGGCCTGGCTAGCTACACCTGTCTGATAACCCCTATTCTATTTGTGGAAATGAGTTATGCAGGCAATAGTCTCTCTCTCTCTCTCTCTCTCTCCTCTCTCTCTCTCTCTCTCCTCTCTATCTCTCTCTCAATGACTTCAGGATGAGATCATCAATATTTTTCTTGATTTTAAGAAAATTAATGTTTTAAAATAAATCTCTTAGCTGAAAACTGGCTATGTAATTTAGGGAGATGGGGCCAAATTCTACTGTGTTATGCCCAAGCACTTCCTCTTTTTGGAGAAGAAAGCCACCTGCCTTTGGCATCCAAGTTTTCTATTAGAGACTGGCCACCATGGAAACAGGAGTCTACCTTACAAAATTAGGACAGAAACAGTAGGTCCTACCAGTTTGCCCCCCACCCTGTCCCCATGCACAAAACCATCTCCACAGTCACTGACCCACCAACAGTGCAGATAGACATATATACACACATAGGTGCACTGATACAGTTACTGAACATGTTGAGCTAGCTACTTGACCTTAATTTTTCCTAATGCCAGACTCTGTGGGCACTCATATTTCTCCAACCTCTGTGTTTCCCAAGCCGAGGGAACAGACCTCTGACACTTTCCCTCCTTTTTTTTCCTTCTTCTTGTCTACGTTGGCGCAGACCTGATCTGAAATAAAGGTGGGGGTGAGGCATCCAAATCCAGAGATTGATTTAGCTGGATTTGATCAGGACTCTGCAGGTCTCTAGCCATATGACAAGTTGTGTCAAAAATCCAATATCTTTTCAGTGAAGTAGAAAAATTAATTGTTTCTTCCTCTTGAAATTGTTAGGATTCTAAGCCTTGACCTTCCTATATCTTCACTATTTTAGTCCATAAAGTAGTGAGACCAATTTCACAGAACTGTTGTTAGGTATGGACTAAATGAGACAGAAAGTGCTAGCTCAGAGGCAGCACTTCAGAAAGAGTAGAGGTTATTATTAATCATTACTCTTCAGAGCAACTGTGAAGGATTTGCTCACAAGTTTGTGCTGAATTCATTGCTGCATAATTGTGATTCTAAAAAAATGTATGTGCTTTTTACCCATGTCTTCTGATAAGAACAAATACTACACTTGATCTTAGTCAAAAGGCTGAGAAGCAATTACCCATGTCTTCTAATTCAGGTCTTAAACCTTTGCCCAAGGCTGAAATAGAAGTGAAAAGTTGGGTAGGTCTCATAAGTGCCCTGACCAACCTAGATGTAGCAATGCCTTCTTCATAATAAATATGCTTTGGCTTTATCAACTTATTATAGTGTACATTACTAAATTAAGTAAACATTTCACTGTCTCTGCTGACCATGAAATGACTCCTTTAAAGCTACTTGTTCTATTAACAAGAGAGCCTTATAATATAATAAGTTCCACAAAATTAAGTTATTCATAAACATGGTTTCAAAGTCTTTGAAGACAGATGAAAGAGTGAAATGATGTATTAGGAAAAAATCTGTCCAAGTTATGGTTTAGGCATAGAGATCCTCACCCTTCCACCCCCTCCCAGCAGGGGGTCTATTATTGTACTGTCCTGTAAAACAAGTCTTACCTGGAAATGTCAGCCTTCCATCTCCTGAGAGATTCAAGATGGATTTCTCAGCTCTTAGGCAAAAAGCCACTTGAAACTAATACAATCCTTCAAATGTATATTTTTGATCTTTCCTAATAAGTTAGAAACTCCTTGTACCTGCAGAATAAAGTCTAGAAGAAAGAGATGCTATTGTATTCATCCTATACTTCACTTTTCCTCATGTGTCAGCCATATGATCAACACCTGCTGAAATTTGGCCATAAGTGAGATCAGATCAGATCAGAGCAGCTTGGACTGCTTAAACCAGGTGGGAAGTGACGGAGGAGGAGATTGGGAGGTGCTTGGTCTTCTTGGACTCCTGCAAATCAAGGTGCTGATAACCTGCAAGTTTGCTCAAGCTATTAGCGAAGGGATTGTTAATTCTATTTTTAAAAGTAGAACGGCGGGTTCTAGCCCTGGCCCACCACCTCGGCAGAGCCTCACAACAAGCCAGACCACCCCCTCTCACTCCACGGGCGCCGCCATTTTCCACATTTGGACTTCCCTCTCATCAGAACTCCACCCAGCAGACCAGCCCATCACAGCCCAGATCATCGACACCCACCCTGCAGCAGCTTTTTTCCTCAATCCGGCCCAGGTATGCTGGTCCAGAGACTCCCAGACATGGGGCAGAGCTGTTCCTTGCTCTCCCTGTGCACAGCCGTTCATGAGGCAGTCGGGAGGCACGGCGGGTTCTAGCCCTGGCCCACCACCTCGGCAGAGCCTCACAACAAGCCAGACCACCCCTCTCATTCCACGGGCGCCGCCATTTTCCACATTTGGACTTCCCTCTCATCAGAACTCCACCCAGCAGACCAGCCCATCACAGCCCGGCTCATCAATAAATGCTTTATTTGGAGGTGTTTAAAAGAGTTTGCCTCCTGTTCGGCTAGCCTGGCAAGCTTCTCGTGTTGTATTTGATATGCCAAATTCCAGTAACAATTATATTGGGTCATTCCCATGACCTAATATAATGGTTTGAGGCTCTTTATGTTCCTGTAGCAAGCCGATGCCCCTGGCTCTACTGGCATGAGACAGGACATATGGAGATATTACTGGTGCCCGCTCTAGCAAATAGATGATCAACGGGAAGATCGTGATCGTGATCGTGATTTTTAAAGTCCAATTAAAAACATGTAATATATTAAATGATACAGCTTAAAAGTTCTCTCATGTTCTTTTTCTGTTAATAACATCTCCCTTCCATGTAGCTATAAGATTGTAATTTGTCCTTTTATCAGTGAAGTTTATTATTTTGATTTGCTCAGGGATGCTTGGGTTCACTTCTAGTGCTGCTCTGCCTAGCAGATGGTTCATTATGTTGAAGAAAATATAGGAAAAACACTCCACAGCATTGAAGATAAAGGCATCTCAAAGTTGAAACACCAGTAACAAAACAATTGGAAGCAAAGATAAACATATGGGACTACATGAAGCTAAAAAGCTTCTTCACCTCAAAAGATACAGTAACCAAGATACAAAGACAGTACACAGAGTGAGAAAGAATATTCACCCGATACCTATCTGATAAGGAGTTAATATCCATGATATATCAGGCACTGGTAGAACTTTACAAGAAAACAGCCAGCCCCATCAACAAATCATCAGAGCCTCGCAATAAGCCAGATGACCCCCCACTCCATAAGGGCCGCCATTTTCCACATCCGGACCTTCCTCTCTCAGAACTCCACCCAGCAGACTAGCCTATCACAGCCCGGCTCACGTGGCCACGTGGTTCATCAATAAATGCTGTATTTAGAGGTGACTACAAGAGTATGCCACCCGCACGGCAAGCCTGGCAAGCTACCCATGTCCTATTTGATATGCCAAATACCCATAGCAATTATAGACCTCATTCCCATGACCTAATATAATGGTTTGAGGCTCTTTATGTTCCTGGAGCAAGAAGATGCCATGGGGCTCTACTAGCATAAGACAGGACATATGGAGATGTTACTGGTGCCCAACGAGCCAATAGATGATGCATGGGAAGACAGTGACAGTGACAGTGACACAGTGAATAAGGCTCCAGGATTCAGCTTGTGCTCTTGGCTCTGGGGCTGAAGACAGCTGAGGTTACAGGAAACAATATGTGACACCTATCAGGAACAGAACTGTAACCACAGGGTTAAAAAGAAAAGAAAATGAAGTTACCTGCCCCAGAAGAAGGCAAGGGTGGGGATGGGAGAAAAAGTGGGCCCAATGGTGGAAGAACTGGGCACCAGTGAAGGAATTGGTGTTTGGACATTGTATGCCTGAATCATGAATATCTTTGTAATTCATGATGACTCAATTAAAAACAAAAATTAAAAATGGAGACTCCTGGGGGCTGGAGCGATAGCACAGCAGGTTGGGCATTTGCCTTGCATGCGGCCTACCTGGGTTCCATCGCTGGCATCCCATATGGTTCCCCAAGTACTGCCAGGAGTAATTCCTGAGCAATTCCTGAGCAAAGAGCCAGGAGTAACCCCTGAGCATCGCTGGGTGTGACCCAAAAGAGAAAAAAAATGGAGACTCCTGAGCTGCTCTGTCTGCCTCCTAAAGTTACTTTTCTGGGGTAAGGATGAAGCCTACGGACTTGTCTGAGGCCGTTGATTTACAGCCCTAAAGAGTTTTGTTTGCATTCCTCTCTGCAGTTTGCTATTAAATGAACCCAATAGTAAGGTTATGTATCTTGAAGACCCCAAGAAGCACCACCATGGGCACTGCTTATTTTCTTTTTGTCCTGTGTGTTCACAGATTTCAGTTTCTAACATTACCATGAAATTGGTTTTGCTACTGTGGGAAATAACTTTAAAAAAACGCAAAAAATAAGTGAAATAACTTTTACTTTAAGAAAAAAACCAGCAGCTTAAAAACTCCCATTAGACCGCCGTGGTTTACAGCTCTGTTTAAAGGAGTCAAAGTGAGGACCATGAGCAGGTGGCCAGAGAAGAGACAAACACCCTGGGGAGGAAAAATCGCTTCCTGATTCTCTCTTTGAAATGTCACCCTCACCCAGAAACGCCTGGTAGGTGCATCCAGAAATACCTTTTACCAGATCTCTGAACATCCCTTGGTCCAGTGGAGTCAATACATAAATTGCAAATGGAATTTGCATCAGGTGTGACCTAAGCAAGGAATGTCGCAATTATAGAGCAAATAGAAAAATTATTGTATTTTTTTTCTTTTGGTTTCTAGGTCAAACCCAGCAGTGCTTGGGCCTTACTCCTGGGTCTACATGTATATGCCCCCTGGCAATGCTCAAGGTATCTTATGCTATTCCAGGGATAGAACCTGAGTTGGCTGCATGCAAGGCAAGTACCCTGCCAGTGGCACTATCGCTCTGACACCCAAATTATTGGATTTTTTGGTAAAAAAGATTCATTTATAGTCATGGGGAATGATCTTACTTTTCTTCCTCAACCACTAGGAATTAGGATCAAAGAAAGAGAAAGGCCTTTCTTATTGAACTGTTACCAATAAATATAAATAGCCTATGATTTACTTTCCATCTTTATCTGCCAAGAGGGCTTTTTTATTTTGATTTTTCAGATGAAGTTGAGGCTCAGAGAGGTTAAATAATTTTTAACAGTCACACAGCAGGGACCAAGCCCCGATTTCATTAGATGTGCCTGATTGTGAAGCAGAGCTGAGTTTCTTAAACTATGCTTCTCTTGAGGGAGAGAGAAAAGAGATAAAGAACCTGCCATTTAGGCAGGCTATGGGAGGGGAGGGAATTGGGGACATTGGTGGTGGGAAATGGGCACTGGTGGAGGCGGGGTGCTGGAACACTATGTGACCGAAACCTCTAAACATGAACAACGTTGTAATTGTATATCTCATGGTGGTATAATAAAATATTTAATAAAAAAAATCTATGCTTCTCTCCAAAGAAAGTTTTGTTACCCACTTAGATGAACTAAGACATTTGCTTTTAAAAATTATGATAATTTAAATAATCAGAATTTCCCATAATGTAGACTCTGAGCCAGAGCTGTATGAAAATAATGTTTATTGTTTTGGGACAATGTTTGTAACTTTCTTATGGTTCTCTTGACAGAAGAATAGGAATCTATGAACACAGAAATATAAAAACCATTATTAGTTTAAGTAGAAAATAAGCCAATAGCTGTTTACTATGATGCTGAAATAAAAAAACAGTTTTCTGGGTTCTAAACAGTACCCTCAATTAATCAGATCTCTTTTTGAGTAAATTATTAAAATATTTGTGACTTATTTCTTAATGTCAGGTCTTAGAGTTCATAGGATTTTTCTACATCAAATGCAACTTCTATGCCTTTAAATCTATGTGAATGATCTTATTATTATCACTTAGAAATGATAGCCCAGAATTAGACTTGGACTTAATGGCTTCAGAGATTGATTCTTCTATGTTTATTCTTCTGGGGTTATGAAAACAGGAAAATGAAATCATTCATTTTAGAAATATTTTACAGTGGCTGGGAAACATGGGACATTGGTGGTGGGAAATGTACACTGGTGAGGGCCGGGTGTTGGAACATCGTATGACTGAAACCCAATCATGAACAAATTTTTAACAGTATATCTCATGGTGATTCAATTAATAAAATTAAAAAAATTAGAACTCAAGGATCAAAGAAAGAAAGGCCTTTCTTATTGAACTGTTACCAAGAACATGGAGTTAATCAAAATGCCCCACAGTGCCCAACTATCTCTCTTTACCAGGCTTTACAGTGCTCTCAGACTTGATTGTATTTTGTTCGCTTTGTTTGTAAATTCAACTGTATCATTTTTGTGACAGTAACAAATACAAGAGAAAAGGCTGAGTAGCAGACTGTGAATTGAACCGACATGGACACCCAAAAAACGATGGCTCTGTGGGAGAGAAGGGAGAAGTCAGGAGGAAGTGAAATGTGGCACCAATTAGCCTCCCAGAATTACTGACTTGACATTTGCACTAAGTATTTTTTAAGCTGGGAAAACAAGCATTCTCACTCACATGTGTTGTGCTGAGCCATCATCAGTGTCAGCCTTTCCCACCGAGGAGGGGACAGGCTGTGACAGTGCATCCTGGGGAGCCCTGAGACAGATGTTTTGTGCCTGTGAGGTTGGCTTTGTCATTCTGGCTGTAGCTACTTCCTTTTGTAATCTAAAGCTCTGAATTTGCTGCTTTCTACTTATAAAGGGAAGGAGGAGGGTTTTGTTTTGTTTTGGCTGCTTTGAAATCCCCAAAGGCAGGAAGACAGAAAGAAGGAAATGAGAACTAGGTGAGTCCACACACACCAAGGGCAGACATGATCTCAAGAATCCAGGCTGGGGCCCCACTGTGTTTCAGAGAGACCTTGACAGACAGTCAGTGCCCAAGAATAATTGAATGTATGTATGACTTACTGTGCTTTTTTGTAAAGAGACTTCACCTAGGAATTCACCCCAAACTCACCCAGGGATAATGTACTAGCCCCTTCATGTGTTAAACTCCTTCACCTCTTGTGGCAAATTGAACAGTTAAACATATGCCTTAAGTGCCTGCTGTGTGCCAGGGTAGGCCCAGAATTACAGGGACAGTGTCACAGGGGCTCTTCTTCCAGGTCACCATGAGAGACCGGAAAGTGTGTGGGCTGGGCCACCAGTCCTGGAGAAGTGGGCTTGCTGAGTTCTCATCCCTCCAGGGTAAACTTGACAGTACCCTATAGAATCAGTTGATTCCTCAGTTGGGCTATTAGTGGAGCAAGATCATTTCGTTTTACAGAGGTGGAGAAAAAAGAAGAGTGGGTTACCATATGGGGAAATAAGGCTCCTGAGACCTCTGGTAGCATTTTAAATTTGTATAGTCATTTAGAAATCAGTGGAACTTGACTATTTGGTAAAATGACTACATCTGGTGTCATGACCAGGAGATTTGACTCTTGCCCACATACTCGAGAATAATTCTCAAAGATGTTGTGAGGAAATGCATGCTAATTGCACTTGACATTGTGTAGGCAGGTAAAGTAGATGATAACTTAGGGTTCATCCTTACCTCATGAACAGGAGACATGTGGTGGATACCTACAATATAAAAAACTCAGGAGAGGCATCAAATATGTCTCAAAACTCCTAGAAAAATAGCATAGAAGAAAAAGTTCATAAAAGCGATGTAAGAAGCATATAAAAATAGAAACTAGTGATTATAGAAATAAAAAGCAGACAATCAAAAAATATGAACATTTAAAGACACACATGCTTCTTCGATAAAGAAGAGCCTTGGATGGAACAATATTGATGTCACTGTGGAGTGTTAATAATGATCAAGGAAGATTAACTCAGCCTTTACACAGAAGATCTGAAAAGAGTGGTGGTATGGAAAGGAGCGGAAGGAAGGCAATATGACTACATCCATAGCAAGAGGGCAATGGACAAGGAAACTACTATGGAAGTGTTCTCACAGGGTAACTGCTGATATTCTGTTCATGTTCATTGATGTCTGTGGTTACCCTCCTGCTGTAAGGCTAGATTATAATATGTTTAATCACAGGGATCTTAGTGATTCTATACAATCATGCTCTTTTACCTACATCTATCACCTACACCTTAGCTGTGGGCTACTTTCTAGGTGAAATACCTCAGACCCCAGCACCAGAACTGTCACCCTCATGTGTTTTATTGGTCTCTGTGACAGAAGTAAGGCGACTTCAGGAGAATTGCGTAATAGCACTCAAACCTCCAAGTAGAAATGACTATTATAACTTCCACTTCCATTCTACTGGGCGTGGCAATTCACCTGGCCAAACCCACCTGCAGAAGACCTGAAGAGATGGCAGCTAAGGTGTTTTTATGAGAGTCACTAATGTCACCATACTTCTGACTCAGATATCTCACAGTTTGCTCTTCAGAGTTCTTTCTGACCTTGAGCAAGTCTCCTTATGCTTTAGTGATAGGATGAGATTATATTTCCTATTCCAGGACAGTCTACAAGGAAGATAAGATGTAATGAACACATACAACAATGGACCTAGTACCTAGTAGTTCTCAGTAAATACGATGATGTCCTTGCTATTATTACCTTCAGTTTCGTTTCTCTTATCTGTCTTCCTTCAGAACCATCCTCCATACTAGCCCCACTAAAATCTTCCTTTAACTGTGGCTGACTACACTTCACTCAAAGCCCTAAGCTCAAAGCACACTTTGACTCTCAATTGTTTTATGCTTGGGTGTAGGGGTTAGGGGCGTTTTTATTTTTCTTTGCTGCATTCCTTTTACCATTTGGATCTTGCTCAAAAGCTCATTGATTTGTTTCTAAGGCCACCAAAAGTATGGCTCATTTGAACTCCTTAACCATAGCGCCTGTGGAGTTATTTTGAATCCAAATTAAATTGTGTGTAATTTATACTACTTTAATCCTCATTAATTCCTTGCATTTTTCAAGGACTTTCAAGGAACAAGGATTTTTCTCTATTCATTCAGTAGTTCACATTAATTCACTTATTCATTAATTTACACTCATTTAATAAGTGCTTTCTCTGTAGCAGACATTATTGCAGGTACTTAAAATACAGAAATAAAAAGACAATGCTTAGTTCTTATGGAACTTATAGGAAATGTGCAAAGATATAGCAAAGATTATTTTGACTACTGATGTGTCTGATACAGCTCATCAGAGCTCCACCCAAGAGAGAAGGTGATCTCAAGCCTGGCTCATCAGAGCCCCACCCTATAGAGAAAACGATTTCAAGCCGAGGTGTGTGGGTCTCAGCTGCTAAAGTCACCAGGCTTCCATCGAGATGGAGCTGGGGTCTCTTACCCCACCTCTGACATGTGTGGGAAACTGGGTGGAACCACCCATGAACTGCTCCAGGGCTGTCTGCCGTGAACCAGGGACACAGATACATGGGGCAGAGCTGTTACTGACTGTCTCCATTGAGTTTAGCCATGGAGCGGCCATGTGGTACATCAGTAAATGCAAGAACTGAGAGCTTACCTACTACCAAGAGTATCCTGCCTGCATGGCAGAGCCTGGCAAGATACCCATGTCATATTCAATATGCCAAAAGCAGTAACAATAGTAGACCTCTTTCCAGTAACAATAATATGACCTGAATGAATGGTTTGAGGTTCTTCATGTTCCTGGAGTGAGCAGATGTCATTGGGCTACACTAGTATGCAAATGGAGATGTTACTGGAGGCTGCTTGAGCAAATAAATGAACAAAGGGAAGACAAGTGTTACAAGTGTTATGTGTGTAACACTTGCATTGTAATTAGGTGCAGGTGTCTGGATGGGGTTGTCTAGGTTGGTTACAGAAGGTCAAATGAAGAAGCAAAAGTCATGTGAAGATCTGGGAGAAGAATATTAAAAAAGATAGTGATAAACTTTCTGTGGAATGTTTAGGAAATTTGGGGTGAGGTCAAGCTTAGTGGATGAAGAGGAAGTGATGAGTCAAGAAACAGCAAAAAGAGGGCCGGAGAGATAGCCCAGCGGGTGGGGCGTTTGCCTTGCCGCCGGCTCATGCCGGCCTGGGTTCGATCCCCGGCATCCCATATGGTCCCCGAGCACCGCAGAGTAATTCCTGAGTGCAGAGCCAGGAGTAGCCCCTGAGCATTGCCGGGTGTGACCCAAAAGCAAAAAAAAAAAAAGAAACAGCAAAAGAAATATAGGGATGACTGTTAGAAGAATGTAAAGTAATTGGAATTCTTGTAAGGCTTTTATACTTTTACTATTCCGTGCAAACTGAAGTTTTCAATATCCACATAACCAGATCTAATCCTTCAAAGTCATAGCAGCATTATTCACAATAGCCAGAATCTGGAAGCAACCAGAGTGCCGAAAATCGATGACTGGATAAAGAAGCTTTGGTACATCTACACAATGGAATACTATGCAGCTGTTAGGAAAAATGAAGTTATAAAATTTGCCTATAAATGGATGGACATGGAGAAGATTATGTTGAGCGAAATTAGCCAGAAGGAGAGAGACAGATACAGAATGACTGCATTTATTTGCATGGCATAAATATATATGTACATATTATGATACCAATATCCAAGGTCAAGTGAAACATATATCAGGAGGGTCTTGTCAAAGGTGGAGGATTATCACAAACGTGTGGGAGTCAGAGTTTAGGTAAGACAGAAAATGGAACAGGGTGCTAATAATAGTCGAGGGTACTAATGCCAACCTAGAACTGAGCATTAAATAGAGGCAAAAGGATACACTGACAACCTTTTAATGTATGTTCTGTAATCCATAGTCTGGAAGGGAAGGAAAAGAGAAAGAGAGAAAGGCAAAGAAATAAAGAACCTGCCATGGAGCAGGGCTGGGGGAAGGGGGAGGGAACCGGGGATGTTGGGGGTGGGGAGATGGGCGCTGGTGGAGGGAAGGGTGCTGAAACACTGTATGACCAAGGCCCAAACATGAACTTTTTAATTGTATATCTTTTTATTTGTATATCTCACGGTGGTATAATAAAATACTTAAAAAAATAAAAAAAACAAAGTCCCATCCAAATGCTCTTCCCGGATTGTTATCTCCCCTCCCCCAACCCCCTTTTCATTTTTCAATGAAGCTCTTAAAAATTGTTTTTGTTTACCTCTAAAGTTGTGGGGCAATTTATCTAGCTAGCCTAATCTTTCTCTAACCGGGCAATAATATCAGACACCGGAATGACTGGCAGGGTGGTGGGTAGACACCAGGAGAAGCGAGGTGCAATTGGAGAGTGTTTTCTGTTTGTTGACCTAAACAAGGTAGATTTTGGGAGGAGTGCTGAGAGATTTTTTTTTCCCATTTAAAATGCATCAAACCTTAAATTTGATTAACGCACTATAATTGGCAAAGTTATCTGTGGTTGAGTTTTTAGACAGATGGCTTTTCAGCACTGATGGCGCCGCTGGTGTCAACTTCCCTCCACCAATGTCCTCAGATTGCTTCCACTGTCGGTCCCCACCCCCCCCCAGACTTCCACTATGACAGGCACATTTTAAAGCTTGCTTGTTGAAGTTTGGATCTCATGTTTTTAGGACGTTGACACTGTGGTTGGCTATTTAGCCGTTGCACTCCTCTAAGAAGCAGTCGGCCAACAGAACATTTAAACTTATGATCTAACCCAAGGGCTTGCATCCTTTTACCTGGAGAAACATGTCCAGGTGGCTCCCAATGATATCAGTTATGGAGGGAAAAGGAAAAGCATGTTGTTAAAAGATATCCAGGCATTGGGCGCTTCTCTAGTAGTAGTAGTAAAAGGAGAATGATATCAATATATAATTATACTCCAGTGTTGTTTAGGAGCAGTTTCAGAAAATTAGACATAAAAAAATCTTTCGAGGAAATGGAGCAAGCTTTTCAATGTCTTTGGTACAAAGGACTGGAACAATAAAACCACTTGGTCTAGAGAATTCTTCTTTTTTAATGTTTCAGACAGACCCCTTGTCATTTTCTCCACGAGCCTTTATCCTTTTGTATAGTTCTGAGTATTCAACTAAGTAATAAAGCTTGGCTAAGGAAATAGCAGCTGTATGTTTTTCAGTTGTTTCTAACGGCTTCCTTTTTTGGCTGTCTGAGTTATGATTCTTTTCCAAGTACAAAGAAAATAGAACAAAATGAAGAGAACCCAGCAAAATTGAATAATCCTGGGCATTTTTAGTCCAGAATATAGAATATTGCTTTATTTTTCTTCTATCTTTCACTAGCTTTCTAATCTTAATTAACAAAGATGGAAAGTTTCAGGAGTTGTGGTTTAATTTTTCTAGTCATCATGTGCCAGAGGCTTGATTCTATTGCTCAAGCATACAGTTATTATTTATTAATAGTCATTGAACATCAGCATTGCACTTAGATGCCACTGGGAAACCAGAATTAGTCATGATCCCTCTCTAGTGAATTCAGCCTCTAGCTGTGACAGGATTCATCCAAAGGAGGAGCAAAGCTAAGACCATGACATGGGAGTTTGAAGGCCCAGAGTGTGCAGCAAGTTCTGTTTTTTTTTTGTGATTCCAAATATGTATATTGGTCTTGCTTTGTTTCAGAGGGAGGTGGTTGTAGTGAATTGAAGAGTTGCTGGTGACATATAAATCACTGTGGGCATATTCTGTTAGAGAATGAATATTCTCTAACCTCTCTGAAAAGAAGATTTTGAGTTTATTCATTTACTTATATGTATCTTGCTAGTGTGCGTGCTCAGAATAAATGAGTGAGAGAAGATAGAGAGGGAAAGACTTAATGACTCTTGTTGAGAAAAAAATTTTAATTTAGATGAGATTCAATTTTTTTTCTCTGATATTTAACACTTTGACCCTAAGAAATATTTACTCTCTTGAAGGACACTGATTCAGATTCTCTTGTATGAGTCTAGAAATGTTGATTTAGCTTTTATGTCTAAGATTAATTGGGGTTATAAAGGTTTAAATTGTGACATAGGGGTTAGGTAGGTTTTTTAAAATCCCAATTATTTTGTCAAAGCTTAATGAAAAACTTTTTTTTTTCTCTCTTTTGTATTTTTGTGAAACCCGGTAAGTCTAGTGATAATCTTAGGGGGAAGAAATTGGAGAATCTTCGAGATGTTAAGAAATGGAGAAGAAATGGCATTAATAAAAGAATTTTAGATACTAGAAAAATGCTACTATTGTAGAGTCAAAACATAAGGTCTAAAAGCAGATACAATGGAGAGAGGTGGGTGTAGATGACATAGTTAAGAATGAGATGGCGTAGTTAACTATGGAGAGAAAGGAAAAATAGGAAAATAATTTGATGTGTGGATGCAGAGATCAGAAGGATATTTATTATTAAGTGATGGGCTGGAAAAGGTAGAAGGTTTTGGCTAGGAAAAGGCTCAGATGACCTCTCTTTTTCTAGAGACTGTCACTGGTAGAGAAGCGTTCTCTGGCATTACAGAGAGCCCATAGGGACTGACGGGAAATATGCACTCATTGTGCAATAGATATTCAGTATACAATATTCCCTTGCCACATCTACAGCATGTCATTGTAAAATGTCTGAATTAAATATCTTGCCAGCCAGACGGGTTGACAGCAGAGCACCTAAGAATTGTGTCTGTTCATTGTGAACATTGTCTGCGCCCGTCCTCTAGGCTAAGAAAAAACGGAATGATTCAGTGCCCTAAAATACTTCACTTGCTGAACAGAGAGGTAGAGCTCTTGGAGATATTAACTGACAGCGATAGCCCCTTGCTTTTCTACCTGGAAGTTTCCTTAAACATTTACATGATGAGGAGGGTCACGCATTCTTTAAATATTTAACTCTGGTACTGTATTGAACTGACATCCTGATGCCATATGGGTTACTTGAAGAACCTTCAAAATTCTCTTTTTCTAAAGCAGCTACTAGCAAGAAGGAAAGGAAAGAATAATATTTACTCATTTTTAACTGTATGCCAGGCATAACTGTTAATATAGTTGCATAGGCTGTGCTCTGTGAAACCTCTGTGCAACACCAGCAGATGTAATTTTCCTGGTGTGCAAGGTTGTTGTCTTGGTAACAAGTGTTACTCTGTGTTCTTTGCAAAGCAAGTCTACTACATCCTCGCGACAACCCTAGGAAATTGTCATTGCTGTGTCCCATCTGTAGGTGAGATACTTGAGGCTCCGACAGACAAAACCACATTTAAAGATCACCAAGCTGATAGTAGCAAAGTCATTACTTGTAGAGCTATGAGTTGTATAATTTAATATCTCGCTGGTCTTAAAATATTGGACAGATTACAATCTTTAGAAGATGAGTGTGTAGACAAAAGAACCAGCATGCTCCAGGAAAGATATGAAAAGACAAGGGCCCTGGATGAGTTAACACGGAGCTGCAGGGAAATAGAGAAAAAGTTTCAGATTGGCAGATGCTAAAAAAGCAGATGGTCCAGCAATTTATGCAAACCCATCATGTATGGGAAGTAGAGCCAGCCGCAGGGCTGGAGAGTAAAGGGATCAGGTACTTGCCTCACAGTAGCTGGACCCCAGCCTGATCCTCAGTACTGAGTATCACCTCCCAAGCACCATCAGGAGTGATTCCCTAGCACACAGAAAGGGTGAGCCCTGAGCACTGCTAGCTGTGGCTGCAGACAAAACAAAAAAGGATCATTTACAAAATACCAAAACAGACCCTAAACCCTAGATAGCTTGAACTATTGTATTAGGGAATCTATGATAGCAATTATTTGTGATTATCCCATTGCTCAGAAATAGTATAAAAGCTCTTAGTATTTGCTGGAACCAACCATGCCCTATGGCAAAGCAATTTAGATCAGTGAAAAAAAAAGACTTACTGTTACGAGCTAAGTCCTAATTCTCACATACATTAGGCCCAATGTTTAAAAAAGTTCTCAAATCTCAGTTTCTGATCTGTAAAATGGAATTGCAATACCTACTTGAAAAATTATTCTGTTAAGTGAAATAATGTAACTTGTGTACGTAGCCAGCATCTAATAAATGTAAGTTACTCTCTGTCTAGCATGTGAAATATTTCACGAACACATGACTCATGTGATGATTTATTCAGCTCTACTGCCTGAAAGATCCTGGTTCATAGGTTCTGTTTTTGGTCTCTGTCACTCTTAAGGAATAGCAATGAGGAAGGCATGGGGCTCATATTTGGCTTGACCCCAAAGGAAGCTACAGATGCTCCATTTATTCACTTTTTTTTTTTTTTTTTTTTTGCTTTTTTGGGTCACAACCGGCAATGCTCAGGGGTTACTCCTGCCTCTGCATTCAGGAATTCTCTTGGTGGTGCTCAGGGGACCATATGGGATGCTGGGGATCGAACCTAGGTTGACTGCGTGCAAGGCAACGCCCTACCCGCTGGACTATCGCTCCAGCTCCTTATTCACTTTTCTTGATCAGTTCCTACTCTCTTTTCTCAGGACACCATGTCAGAAAGCAGAGCATATCGTCTCATCTCCAGGCCTGAGAAATTCCCAGTGTGGAGCTTCAGAAAAGGAAGTTAATGAGGAAGCTCGTTTTATATCTACAGAACTTGGAAGAAGCCTAGAAGGTGCACCATAAATTTTGACTGGGATGAGTGGTTTGTTAGGATGCCACTTGGCTGGCTGCTGTAATTTGCAACTGCCGTGCTCCTAGGTCTGGTGAGTTTCCACCGTGGGTGGGTGAAGTGGCAGACTGAACACAGCCGTAGCACAGACGGGGGAGTCTGGATTTAAATCTCCACTTCGAATCAGGCTCTGTTACAAGTTGTGCCTATGGATGCTTTATGCACACAACAAAACCATCAGCTGGAGAAGCAGATACCTGGAGTAGCAGGCTGCGTCTTTTCAGATGGTGGGTACCCGGCCTACACATCACGGCACCTGGAATATTCAGTAAGAAGAAACCCTCTTTCACAATGGAATACTACCGGCTATAAGATGAAGTCATGCAATTTTCCACTACATAAATAGAACTAGAGATATTGTGCAGAGTCAAGTCAGCCAGGAGATGGACGTATACAGAATGATCTGTTCATACATGGGATATGAAGATTCAGAGTAAGGAAATAACAAAAGGTTCAGAGCAAAAGAATCTGTGAGCTGGTCTGTAGCACTGGAGCTTACTGTGGTAGGGGAGGAAGAAAGAGGATGATTAGGGGAATATGTGGGGAGATTCTTAGTCAATGGTGAAGGCAAACACTCTGGTGGGACTTACAGTGTTGCAATGTCCTGTGCAGGAAACCCTGTCATTGTAGTGTAAATCAACGTGGCTAAAATAAAAACAAAAACAACAAAGCCCAGAAGCCTTCCCTTATGCTGGGCAATAAAGGCACAGGACTTCCAAAAATGATGGACAAACCAATAACACAGTGCTGCTCTATAAGAATCCTTGCTCTCCTCATAACCAAAATGGGATTGTTTCTGCTCGTCCATCTGAACTAGTCATTGATCAGAGGGAAGAGAAATAGCGAAACATTAAGGAAATGGGGAAGACCCGCAAGATTAAACTGTAAGACACAGGAACTATCTTTTCATGAAAGACTAGGAAGGAAATGAAGAGGCATTTTTGGGATTTCAGTAAATATCATGCTAAAATATTCAGTCATTTGGATAATGCCATGCTATTAATCTAGTTAACCTTGCTTCATACTACCAACTGCATTCTGTAATGCAGGTATGTTATAAAGCAAAATGAATAAATATCCCACTGCTGATTATAATCCTAGACAGCAGAGAAAATATACCTCCTGAATTTCGGGATTTTAAAAGCACATATTCTCCTCTCACGTTATGAAGAAAGTGATAACCTATGATTTGTTGTGAACAACTAGGATGTTCTTTTATCAGCAATATAAATTCGTCAAAAGCATCTCTGTGTAGCTTTCTGATTCTGATTAGCAGAGAAAATGGGAAATGGATTTTAATATTCAGCAGTTAAAATGACCCTGTTAGTAATGAAATAAAATTGGTACCCTGAAATGTTTTCTTGAAGAAAGGTTACTTTATAAATAATGTCCAATGATTTTATTATGTTTCAATTGTGTTATGAATAGAGAAACATTTTTATAACAACGCTCATTTCTTAAAATTATGCTTTTCTGCCAAACAGAGGAAGTATAAAGCACAGTTGAGTATTATTAGTCCTACATTTTCTGTGTTAGAACATTTCAAAAACTTAGTTTTAATAAATATTTTATTATCAAACAGACATATGGAGGGACATTGCTAAAATATTGGTAATAATAAGGTCTTTGGTTTGAGTTTGACTTGATTTATCTGTGTATTCAAGTGTGAGTCTATCATATGTAAGAGGGACATTTTTCACAGTGATTTGTGTTGGTAAGTATTCTACAAATGTTATTAAGACACACTTATTAATATATCCACTCTCAAAGTTCAACATGTAAGACTGATTAAAATGCTGTTTTGATAGGACAAGTTCCAGAAAAAATTCAATTTGATATTTGTTTTAATTAAATGAGTTCTAGATATCAGTTTATGAGGCGATCTTTATCCAAAAACTACATGAAAACTTTCACATTTACTTCCTAAAGATTATGGAATTTAAATCTTCTCTTTGATGGAGAAAGAAAGTGGTTTCCTTTTAAGTGTTTTCCAAAGTTACTGGGGAGGGGAAACCTATTATGTCTGTATTGCTTATTCCAGTCTGAGGAAGGAAATGACAGCGTCCAACCTTTTTCTATAAAATATTATCTCGTAACTTTTGAGCCTGACTATTATTACTTGTGGAAAATGAGATATTTTCCTGACATGATTTATAATTTAGGTATATGTGGGAGTCAGAATGATTTGAGGTCCCACAATAAATCACTGCAACTCTGATTCAGTAATAAAAGAAATTTATTGAATTAGGCAATGACTTGTGCCAGGGAATTCAGCTTTGAGCAACAGAAACCCCAGAGTGCATTTACGGTGGGAGGAATGAGCCAGAGAAGGGAAGCACTTCTGTCCATCGACACTGAAAATGAGGACCTTGGAGATGCTGAGTAAGACTTGGGGAGAGCTGGGCCAAGGTGGTGAGTCATGGTGGTATTTCCTCTGCCGCACTCTGAACAACCAGGGCAGTGATGCTAAGGTGCTTCTATCTTAACACCCTCTCCCCATCTGTGTGCCTTATTGCCCATTTATTGGAGAGACCTTAGAGGCAACTGCCTTAACTCTCAAGACCTGACACATTGCAGGAGAACTTTGGAAAGTATTATAGGAAATATAGTAGAAGACATTTCTGGCCGATAGGAGCTTATAATAGAGTCAAAGAAATAATGCAAAGAAAATTAGTTGCACATGGTAAAATTTGGCCAAAGTCAAGGTGGTAAAGACATGACTTAGTACATCTCTAAAAGTGTCTTTGGAGGAAAGCTGAAGGTGAGACTGGCTCTGGTGAGTTAGCATTTGAAAGGCCTGGGCAGGATTCCACTGGGAAGTGGTAGACTTTGGGCCTGACTGAGATCTGTTGTCCTGGGCTCCTGGGGGGGGTGGCGTGGGCGGCAAAAGGGATATAAAAGGAAATAATTTTCTCTCTCTCTCTCTCTCTCTCTCTCTCTCTCTGTATTTCTCCCTCTCTCTCTGCTCAGCTCTATTTGCCTGCCTCTCTGTCTGTCTGTCTGTCTGTCTGTCTGTCTGTCTGTCTCTCTCTCTGTCTCTCTCTCTCTCTCTCTCTCTCTCTCTCTCTCTCTCTCTCTCTCTCTCCCTCTCCTCAGCTCTAGTACTGGTGCTAAATAAAGTGACTAAAGTTATACGGGATTAAAGAGGTAGGCAAAGTAAAGTATTAGGAATGGTCCATTAGCGAATGTAAATTTGCTATTTGCATTTATACATGTTTGCATTTTTGGGGTCACACCTGGCAATGCTCAGGGGTTTCTCCTGGCTCTGCACTCAGGAATTACTCCTGGCGGTGCTGGGGGGGGGGGGATCCATATGGGATCCCGAGGATTGAACCCGCACAGGCTGGCTGCGTGCAAGGCAAACGCCCTATCCTAAAATAACAGTCAGCATGGGTGAAACATGTCAAAGGCATCAACAGAACTTCGTAACTGATAGCAAATAAAATCAAACCAGTGCAAAGTCTAAACAAACAGTCTGGAATGGGTAGGGAAGAAGAGGGAAAAGCAAAAAAAATTAAGAGGAGTCTATATGAGTAGGCAGGGGAAGCTAGGAGGAGCACAGGGCTCAAAGACAGAGAGCAGGAGTGGTTGGTTGGCGTCTGAAGGGTGTACTGCGTAGTGCAGAGCTCTGGGTGGTGGCTTTGCAGGTGAAGGGGCAGGACCAGGGATTGCAGGTTGTGAAGGTCCTGAAAAGAGAAACTCAAGTGTGAGATTCGTGAATCTCCAGCCCTTTCTAGGGAAAAAAGGTTTAATAACTCCAGATTTCAGCCTTCTCACTCCCAAAGGAGAGTGGTTTCTCAGCCAATAGAGAAGGAAAGGCTTCCGGGGACTCAGTATCTTAACAGGGAATAATAAATAACAATAATCTCCAAAAACTTGTTTTTCTTAAGGGGAACACAAAGCAATCATTTTCAGTCAATGTATCATTGGTTCACTTTGAGTTCTGCTGGAAAATGAAGCAGAGAAAATCTAGAGTTTATTTTTTAGTTCTTTCAGGGATGGATGACCATAGCCCTGTGGTTTAACGATTATTTGAGTATCCCTTTTGGCAGAAACCTTCAAAATCAATCTATGCTTAACACAGCTTAGTCTGTTCAAAAGCGATCATTTTAACTTATAATTCAAGAGAATGGTGGAGGCAGGCAGGATGCACGGAAGAGGAGTTTGCTTCCACTTGAAAGGGATGAAGGTCTCAGTCATGCTTAAGTGTCCTTCGGCTCTGAACTCTGGGTGAGGGACCACCCCTGTACCTTCACTTATTCCTCTGCCTTTGGAGACACTGCTTGCACCATGGTTACCTGAAAATAAATTACAATGGTACAAATATAAGGACGGTTCTTTCTGTTCAGTCTTTTAAAATAATGGCATAATACTCCTGGGATTGGCATCAAAAGATGTCTAGGATAACTGTGATTTTAAAAATGTATAACAAAATACACATGCTACACAAACACGTAAAGATTCATTTGATTTTATAAAATTACCATTAGTTTATAAAATAGTGACAATTTTTGTATAGATATTCAAGTATGCAATAATACTCAGAAAGGTCTACATAAAATAATAACTGGTTACTTGGGGAATATGTGATACCTGGGAAAATTTGCTTTTATTTCTTATATAATTTTGCTATTTACATTTATTCATGCTTGCATTTTTAGCTACAGTTTATAAAAGAAGAAATTTCTCATCTTTTAGAAGCTTGTTTCACTCCATCAATCAATAAATACTTTTAACCACATGCTTTCCCATCTCTGCAGACTCTCTGACATAGCTAGGGTTACAAGACCTTAAATGACCTTTATTCCCAACAATCTGCTTTTGCCCTCCCTACCCCTCTTCCAGGGGCTTTCATGCCAACTGGCTCTCAGACACCTGCTGATGTCAGCTCCTGCAAGATTCTGGAATATGGCTTGAGTTTATTATCATTTTAAAGCCCACTAATTTTTTTCTCTGGCAGCAAAATACCTCCTCATCAGGAATAAGCCAGTTTTTGGAAAACACATACCTTTGCCTTAAAATAACTTGGCGCAAAATATAAAATTAAGTATTTTTATTACATATATAATATAGATATATAATATATCTATATAGTATATAGATATATCTATATGCTATATAGATATATCTATATAGCATACAGATAAGATATATCTGTATACTATATAGATTATCTATATACTATATAGATATATCTATATAGTATACAGATATATATACTATATAGATATATCTATATAGTATACAGATATTACTATAGATATATATAAATAGATATATAGTATACAGATATATTTGTTATACTATATATTATTTTGATATATCTGTATACTATAGAGTATATAGTATACAGATATACTATATATAGTATACAGATATATGTATCTGTATACTATACAGATATACTATATATAGTATATAGATATATATCTGTATACTATATAGATATATCTATATAGTATATAGACATATTTATATATCTATATATATTATCATATATAGATATATTGATAATATCATTTGACAAAGCCAGGACTTCTCCAAACCGAAGGTAAGAGCTTGTGCAATTGTTAGGATTCCCAGGACCCGGGTTCTGAAAGCTACAGAGGCCTGTTAGACCTGGCTCTCCCCCATCCTTATGGGGTTTGGGTCTGCTGTGAGTCGGGCTACAGTTGTGATGGGCAGTTCAGAATCATCACAGCCCTGCTAGTTACTGCTGATCAAGTGGATTGTGTAGAGTGATAAGTAAGGTACTCAGGGGGATGACAGAAACGTGCTTTCAAACATACCACAGACATATGGAGGTGTATGAAGGAGCAGCAGGAAACATTCTCAATAATCAATGCTCAGTTAATAGATTAAAATACGTGAATCTATTAACCTTCATTCTTTGTCATCAGAATTCCGGCCATTTCTCCTTATGCTTCTTTTCCGACTTTTGTCAACTCAGAAAGAAGTGCTGAATCTTACAAAATGCACATCCTCTCAGACCACAAAATATCTTGCATTAATAGCTGCATGACATTTGTATTTTTAAATCTGGAGAATGTTTAAAAAGCATAGGATGAACTGGAGATTTTTGGGAAAACTAATGGGAGAAGACTTTGACTTCGCACTGGGACACATTCACATCAGATACTAGTTGACCAAAGCAGATGGTGTCTAGTCTCCAGTTCCAAACAAATAGCACTGCCAGTTTTTAACCTAACACAGAGGCCCCCCAGAAGCTGCTGTCTTTGTCCTGGCTAAGACAGTTTCTGATGAAGAGACACTTTGCAGCATGTCAGGTGGCAATGCAAGAGCTACAAGGAGACTAGGAATGAGAATAGCGGACGGACTCTCCACATGTCACAGTCTGTACTTAGCAGTTAGCAATCAAACCAACTGTGTTTCCTTTCCGTCAATATTGCTCTGCCCAGCTCCTTGTCAGGGATACAACTTACCACCCTTCCTTGGGAATGCTGGCATTTTTTTAATTATTATTTCTTTCGATGATCGAGAGTCAGAGATGCTGTTTCATTTGCCAAGGCATTGAAAATCAGATGGGCTGGACATGTAATGCGATTTGGAGAAGACCACTGGACTAGAGCTGTTACCGACTGGATCCCATGGGACGTCATAGATCACGTGGCTGCCCACCTACAAGATGGTCAGACTTCTTCATCAAGACCCTGAACAAACGGTTTGAGACTCTTCATATTCCTGATGCAAGCAGATGCCATTGGGCTACACTGGCACATGATAGGGTCAAATGGAAACGTTACTGGCACCCACTCAAGCAAATCGATGAATAATGGGATGTAAAATGTTCAAGTGATCAAGTGATTTTTTTTTAGGTTTAAAGGTATCATGGTGCATATCTTGAATAATTTAAAATATGCAGGCAAAGAAACAATGTAAATTATGGTATAAATAAGAAAACCCAGGCAATCTATAAAGCACATAAGGTTAATACAGCTTCATTTATGTTTATATCAATTTAACCACAATATGGGAGATTAAATAAATATCTTCTTTTTTTTCAAGGAATTTATATTTCTTTTTATTTATTTATTTATATTGAGATATGCAGTTACCAATGTGTTCATATTTGGGATTCAGTCATACAGGGGGGACACTTGCATTTAATAAAATATACAACCGTATTATTTTATTCATTATCCCATTTTTTACAACTTTTTTTAATTTCAAAATTTTTTTGCCATTAAGGCAATGTGTTTGCAATGGTGTTGACATTTATGGTCAGGGTGTCAGACCCTTTATACATGTTCCTTTCTTGTCTGAAGTTCTTAATATGTACTCCAGTACCCAGAATTTCTTTTTTTTTTCTCTTTTTGGTTATTTGGGTCACACCCAGTAGTCTGGGGCTTACTTTTGGCCCTGCATTCAGGGACCTCTCCTGGCAGAGCTTGGGGGGACCATACGTGGTGCAGGGGATTGAATCCACTTCAGTGTGAAAGGCAAGTGCCTTACCTGCTGACTATCACTCCAACTCAGGTATCCAGAAACTTGTATCAGTTGATATTATCTATTCCCTCCCTTCCCAAATTCCATAGATGAGTAAGATTATCTAACGGCTTGTTTTCCCCTCTGATTAATTTTGCTTAGCATAGTGCCCTCAATTTCATCTTATTTGCAGGATACTGCATACTTTCATCCTTAAAAAAAACTGCTGTGTGGTATTTCATTCCATATGTACATCACAACTTCTTTATCACTAATCTTTTGTCAGTCATTTAGGTTGCTTCCATCACTGTATCACTGTTTTCCCGTTCATCGTCGATTTGCTCGAGCGGGCACCAGTAACATCTCCATATGACCTGTCTCATGCAAGTAGAGCCCAAGGGCACCTGCTTGCTCCAGGAACATAAAGAGCCTCAAACCATTCCATCAGGTCATGGGAATGAGGTCTATAATTGTTACTGGTATCTGGTATATCAAATACGACATGGGTAGCCTGCCAGGCTCTGCCGTGTGGGTGCGAGCCGGGCTGTGATAGGCTTGTCTGCTGGGTGGAGTTCTGACGAGGGGGAAGTCCAGATGTGGAAAATGGAGGTCCTCATGGAGTGTGGGGTTGTCTGGCTTGTGAGGCTCTGCTGGGGTGGCGGGCCAGGGCTAGAACCTGCCATCCCTCCCGGGCACCTCATGAGCAGCTGGGCACAGTGAGAGCCAGTAGCAGCTCTGCCCCATGTCTGTCTCTGGATCAGCATACCTGGGCCGGATTAAAAAAGACTGCAGCAGGGTGGACCTCGATGAGATCTCGATGGTTGTTTCCATATCCTGACTATATACTATATACTTCAATCAACTTTTGAATAGGTCCTTCTATGTTTTGGGGAGTGGAGTCACTGAGTCATACTGGAGCTTGATTATTCATTGTTTAAACACTGACTTTTTAAAAATTTTTTTTTAAATATATTGAGGTGATGTTGGTTTATGCTCATGTAAATGCTTACAATTTAGGGGAATGATGTTATCTTTCCACATCCACTGCCAAATGCCAATATTTGTCCAGCACTGCCCATAGATCTTCCCAATCAATGCCTACTTTGGTAATCTGTTCTAAGAGTGTAAGGGTTCTTTCACTATACGTTGTCTATTGCCTTGCTTTGGTTATTTACTTACCATGTATAAGAGAAATGATCCACTGTTTTTCTTTCTCCTAGTTTGTTTATTGTAGCATGACTACATCTGGTTTCATCTGTCTTGTATTGGCAGGCAAGATCTCATATTTTCTTCAGGTAAGTAGTATTCCATTGTGCACTTTTTCGTCCACTCATCTGTTCTTGGGAATGTGTATTATTTCCAGATATTTTAAATTAATATGAATGGTGTGAATTTTTTTAACTAGGTGTGTGTGCATGGCATGTGTGTGTGCATGCACATGTGTGTGTGTATTCTTGAGACAGATTTATTGGTGTAAAATTGTTGGATTATATGAAAGTTCTATTACTGATGTTTTAGAAATCCCCATACTTTTTCCTATGGAGGCTGAACCAACTTATGTTCCCACCAACACTAAGCAAGGGTTTTTTTTTTCCTCCACATCTTTGCCGGCACTTTTTATTTCCAGCCTTTTTAAAGTATAGGCCAAGTCACTTGTGTGAGGTGATATTGCATTATTGGTTTGATTTGCATTTCCGTGATAATCAGTGATGCTAAACATATTTGTGTTTATCTTATCTATTGTGTTTAGTATTATATTTTCTGGAGAAGTGTTGGCTCGGTTTTTCACAGTTCTTGATATGGTTGTTTATTTGTTGTTGAGTATTTTAGTACTTTGTGTATCTTGGATATTAACCCGTTGTCAGATACATGCTGTGTGAATATTTCCTTTCATTAAATGGAAAAGCTTTTAGTTTTACTCACAGATATTTTCACAGTGTAGAGACTTTTGAGTTTGATGGAATCCAGTTTTGTTTGGCTTGGTTCAGTTTTGGTTTTGGTTTTGTCGCCACGGCCGGTAGTGCTCAGGGGTGACTCATGGCTAGACTCTGGGGATCATATTGAACCCAGCCTGGCCATGTGCCAGGCAAGCGCATTATAGTGCTGGGCTATTTGTTTTGGCCTCACAATTTTTTTTTTTGCTTCTATTTTCCTCGCCAATGGAGGTGACATCACTGAAACCAAAATTATGCATTGTTTGGCCTGCATTTTCCTCTATGGCTTTTTATGAACTCGAGTCTGACATCTAAGCCATTCATTTACTTTGAGATAAGGTCCAGTGTCTTTGTTTCGTATGTGGCGACCCAATTTTCTATCACCAATAGGCTTCCTTCCTCTAATATATACTCTTGGCTCCTTTCCTGTAATTTACTGTCCACATATATAGGGTTCTTAACACTGACATTTAACAAGACCTCTGACACACATACATTTAAGTTAAAGACTAAAGCAAACTGTGGGGATCAGACATTCTGGTGACATTGCACAGGGCGCTTTGGAGCGCACAGAACTTTTGACTTTTCTCTGAATCACTGAGGATTGATTATTCTGCCTGTGCTGCTTTCCACTTGGGAAATTTTGGTGTTTTTCAGCTGCTTTTTTAAATTTTTTTTTATTATACCACTGTGACACATACAATTACAAAGACATTCATGTTTGGATTTCAGTCATACAGTGTTCCAGCAAGCATCCCTCCACCAGTGCCCATTTCCCACTACCAATGTCCCCTGATTCCCTCCCCTCTCCCAAGCCTGCCTTTATGGCAGGCACGTTCTCTCTCTCTCTCTCTCTCTCTCTCTCTCTCTCTCTCTCTCTCTCTCTCTCCTTCTCTCCTTCTCTCTCTGTCTCTTTCTTCCTTTTCTTACACATAGTGGCTTGCAATACAAACATTTATAGGTTATCATGTGTATCCCTTTGCCTATATTCAATGCTCAGTTCTAGGCTGGTATCATTTCCAATGATTATTAACACACTCTTACCTTCCTTGTCTTATAAGATACGTGTCATGGGACTTCAGAGGTCTAGATATTACTCAGATTTCTCCAGTTAATTGATAGGAAGATGCGTGTGGTCATGTTATCAAGACCTTGTTTTGAATATATATTTTTTCACCAGGAAATACATTTGTTCAAAGCAGTGATGGGTTGGAGTTCAGTTCCTAAGAGCCTTATTTGAATGTGACACCCACTTCCAGTTTAGGGACTTCACACTACTATCATGCAATTGGATATGGGGAGATAATATTTATGTATCAGTAAGCAAAAGATTGGGGTTCCTTTCTTCCCCCAGGAATTCTGATGAGAAGCACATGATTGGTCTCAAATACACATTTTTTATGATATACAAAATAAGAAACTACTCATTTAGTAAAAACTATTGCTACCTTGTGCTTGTGACAAAGTAAACACACAAGTACATACCAGATATTAATAAATAAATGGACTAATGAATAATTCATTGTCTTTAAATTATATAGTGTTCAAATTAGTTTCTGTGACACAAACTAGGAATTAAAATATGCTGATTTTGTTTTAACTTATTTTTAATTTTTTAAGTGACATGACCACAACAGTGTTAGCAACTCACTACCACCAAAGTGCGCAAGCGTCTCGTTAGTATCCTTATGTTATCTAGTCTACCTCCGCATGCCCCAGTCCTACCCCCACTATATGATAATCTCAGTTTCATAATCCAATACCAAGAATTCGTCATCATTCCGTAGTGTCTATTCCCTTCTTCTGTGCCTCTGTAGACCAAAGATGAGCAAAATTATCCACTGTTTCTCCTTGTCCGTCTGGCAAATATAACACGGACCATGGTCAGCTCTATCCATGTTGCAGCAAAACAAAATATTTTAACATTTCATATGATTGCATCCTATTCCAATATCTGTGGGGTTTGGGTCACACAAAGCAGTGCTGTGGGGTTTCTCTTGGATCTGCACTTAGGGATCGCTCCTAGCAATATTCAGGAGATCATGTGCGGTGCCAGAGTTTGGGTCATACCCGGTGATGCTCAGGGGTTACTCCTGGCTCTGCACTCATGAATTACTCCTGGCAGTGTGCAGGGGAGCATATGGAAGGTCGGGGATTGAACCCAGGTCAGCCATGTGCAAGGCGAACGCCCTTCCCACTGGACTATCGCTCTGACCCCGTGGTGCCAGAGTTTGAATCTGGGTTGTTCTTATGCAAGGCCCCAATAATGTCTTTATCCTTTCATCTGTTGTCAGACATTTGTGTTGTTTTCATAACCTACCTATTGGTGAAATGAACAACATGGTGAAATGAACATAGTTGTGCATACATCTTTTTGTTTTAAGATAGATGCCAAGAAGCAGAATCATCAAATCATATGGAAGTTCTGTTCTTGCTTTTATTTGAGAAATTTCCATATAGTTTCCCAGTGATAGAATCAGATGACATTCTCGCCAGCAGTGACTGTAGGCTCTTTTTCACCATATCCCACCCTCATTGGCTGTTTATGATCTTCTTGATCTATAGAGGTCATTCTTGTTGATGAGAGATGCTCTCTCATTGGCTCTTTTTCACCATATCCCTCCCTCATTGGCTGTTTATAGTCTTCTTGATCTATAGAGGTCATTCTTGTTGATGAGAGATGCTCTCTCATTGTTTTGTTGCATTTCCCAGATACTGAATGACAAAGCTTTTTTTTATGCCTACTGGGCATTTGTAAAAATATGCTAATTTTGGATTCTCCATCTTACTTTAATTTTAACTTGTATTCATCTTGTCTATCAATTGCCAATACAGACTGTGAGAGCATTTATAGGGAACTATTTTTAGTGGCCTTTTTCAGAAAAGAACAAAATCAAACATTGCCTCTATTATAATGAGTTGGTATAAATTGCCATTTTGACTTTTATGGTGCGGTATAAATGAAAACTTATAACCTATGTACTGTTTTTTATTTTTAAAAGTAGAATCAAGTCCAAAGTAGAATAGTTAGACTATTTGACAGTCTCATTAATATTCTGCCTCTCTGATTACTAGCTCCAGAAGTTATGAAAAATTGCTTTAAAAATTGATATTCAGATTCAATATGAATGTGCTTTATATCTTATTCCAGTAAAGACTCTTGGTTTTCTTGTGGGGAGCTCCAAAAAATGTAGCAGTTTTGATTTGGAAGATCCTGTGAATATATAGTTATATTGCAGGAAGTTAGAAGTTTAGAAAAATTTACAATTTTTTTTAAATCCAGAAGGCACATTAGGAATATTAGAAATTTTTTCATGTCAAATTTGAAATCATTTTAGTGAATACTATTATTCTATTGGACTTAAACACACTCAGCCTTTTAAATATTTCTAAATATATTGAAAAGACTGTTTCTAATTATTAAAAAATATTTTACTCAAGATTATCTATACAGTTTAGTATGTCTGTTAAACTTCTATTACTAAATAGTAAAGTTTCATTTTGGCTGTTTATAAAAACTTGTCAAAATAAGGACCCCAAATTAAGGTTAGGATAGTATTTGTGTAACTTGACATCAAAATTCTATCATTCTTGACTGAAAGTTACAAAGAAAATATTGAGTGAAAAAAAAAGGCTAGAAACAAAAATTTAAGTAGTCTATTATTCCACTCCCCACCCAGGCCAAGTATTCAAGGAGCACATGGTGGTTATACTGTTTTGGTGGCCAATACCAGGAAGTAACTGAGGAGGCCTTTTAAGAGCCCTGGTGGTGCTCTGCTTCTTTGTCTGTGGTCTGGTGTCACAGGTGTGCTCACTTTGTAAAAGTAGATCAAACTACGCCTATGATTTAGGTACATTTCTGTGATTTACTTTGTAAAGTCCAGCTATTGTGTCCAAGAGACAGTATTTGGGTTAAGGAGGTGCCTTAAATGAACCAATCCCAGTTTGATCCCCAGCCGCACATGGTACTCCACGCTTTGCTAAGTGCAGCCTGAGAGACCGCAACACTGCCAGGGTGGCCCATAATCCCTAGCAATGCAGGAGCCATGCAAACTATAGCCTCCCAGCCCTGCATTGATTTGCAACTGCCCCAGTGGACTTGCGAGGGGGCCCTGGGCTGCCTAAGTGCTGCTTGGGACGCTCCTCTGATCTTTTTCTTTCTTTTTTTTTTTTTTTTTGGCTATTCTCCAACTCTCTTTGCAATGCTAATAAAACATCAAAGAATAAAATTAAGTAGGCAAATATGACTTCCAAAAAGATGCCACTCCACTGAGATCTAGGAGTGCAAAGCAAGTAGAATGTGCATAGAGGGAGATTCCATGTTCTTGCATGAGCTCCACTCTCTGACTTTCTCAGAGCAAAAGCTGGTACTTGATGGGCTTCAGCAATCTTTTCCCAAAAGACTTTTTCGTGTCCCTCCATGTCAGTTATTGTGACTAAGAACCAAACATTGTTTTTCAGCTATTTAAATCATGATTGGAGAAATCAGACCTTTAAGGGTCACGTCGTTCTGAACTAACTTCAGAGATTCCTGTGCTAGTGGCTTCTTACCCCATCCTAATATGTGCTCGGGAAGGCCGAGCTAATTAGAAGAGGCCAGCTAGCATGCAGTCAATAAAAAGCGTGGCTCAGCAGACATTAATGCAATTCCCGATCAATAGGAACTCAGAAGATGATTTCCTCATTCCCTTCTACGGCGAGTCCAACTCCAGGAAGGACAGAATGTCAGCCTTCAGTCAAGGCGCAGGAAGCTTTTTATTATTCTGACACAGATCTTGAGAGGGAGCAAATGTAAACAGTTGCAGCTCCTTATTAGTAAGAAGTTAGATTCCATTTGAAATAGAATGGGCTCTAAGAAGATCTTACAAAAGACCCAACCTTCTCAACCAAAAGGGTTTCTTTCCCTGGAGAGGAACTATTAGAAACAAAACCATAGAGTCACTTCCAACAACTTGCTGCGGTTGCAGTTTTTAGGAGATGACAGACAGGGATCTCTCTTAATAAAGGGGTAAGAATGAAAGAATATTGAAAGAGAGGAGGAAATATTTTGGAAGGAAAGATATTAAATTTTTTGTGTGACCTTTCAATAATTCATGCAGCATACTATTTGGTCTCCCTATGTATATGTGGCTACATTAGAGTGAAAAAAATAAGCTTTATCCATTCCTTTCAATACCCTTCAATAGCTTGTTAACTTTTCCTTTATTGGAACATAACCCTACCTATCACCTCCTCAAACCTGCAGTTTCAGCAAGCTGTTCCAAGTGACTGCGGTTCCTATTTCTACCAGCTTGCTCTGAGAAAAGAAAGTACCTTTTGGTTAATAAAAAAAAAGGCTTCAAGTCTCCATATTTATTATGACCCGGTGGCAGGGATGCAATTCTTGGGGGAAAAAATGATGTAGATACCGGCTAGGTAATTACATACTCCCTAGAAGCAATAACCCCTCCATCCTCAAAAGAAGGCCAAATGGAAATCCGATGGCCATCTGGATTTTTGAGAAGGGCAACAGGGAGTAAAGTGATAGCGGAGCCACGTTCTTTCATTTCTATGATTAAGTTCACACTGCTAGCTGGAGTGTACTCTGGTTCCCACACTGTGGGAACACTTCCATTCTGAATGTAGGATGCAGAAAGACATCTATACCTCAGATGCGGTTCATGCTCTACTTATTTCCTTGAACCCTCATACTTCCTGGCAGCACTGTGACATTTCCCAAGGGGCAAGCAAACTGGAAGAGGGGTGGGCACATCTTTTCCCTTTTTCCTTCTTTCTTTTTTTTCTTAAGTAAACTCAGAATATTACAGAATTCCTCTATTTTAGAGATAAAGGTAAATTTGGTTTCGGACATCAACAATTCAGAATAAATAAATGGACTACTATTTTGTTCGAATTTCCCTTGCAGGCTGTTCCTCTCCCATCCTTTCATGAAATAACCATGAATTTTTTTTTTTTTTTGCTATGAGCACCAGCATTTGCTCATAGGACTATGGATATCAGCATTTACCTGATGGGAATGCTTTGCGTCCCAACAAAGTCCGGGAGCAGGGTGTAGGAATCCCCTTCTGCCCCAGGGGATTGGTGGCCTGTGGATGGAGAAAGATGTGAGAATCCAGCAAAGTTTGATGAGGCTTTACTTACACAGGTTCTGGCATAAAATCAGCAATAGGAAAACCCCAAACTTAGGGTTCCCGGCTGGGGCCCGACACATGTATAACAAGATGGCTGCCACCATGTGTTAAGGTCCAACAGGGAAGAGAACAGAGAGCAGGAGAGGGAGAGCAAAAGAGAAGCCAAAATGGCAAAAAAAAAAAAAAAAACCCTTCTTTCTCCTAGCTTATTTTATAGACAGAAGCCCGCCAAAATCTTCTAACTCAGCCCATTGTGGGTTGGACTATCTATAGATGAAGCCAGGTAATGACCCTTTTGAAATGCGGATTTTAGGTGGTCCTTTGGCTCAAGCTTCACAAAAGCCAGAGCTGACTCCCTGAGATACCATCTCCCTAGCAGAGGGGGAGAGGGCTGCATCTCTGAACCAGAAAACAGTTCAGAATGTAATTTGTAAGAAATGGCATTAATACCTTTTACCATGAATATGTGATGGGCTGGTCTGCTGGGTGGAGTTCTGACGAGAGGGAAGTCCAGAAGTGGAAAATGGCGGCGCCCGTGGAGTGAGGAGGGGTGGTCTGGCTTGTTGTGAGGCTCTGCCGAGGTGGTGGGCCAGGGCTGGGGACCCGCCATGCCTCCCGACTGCCTCATGAACGGCTGTGCACAGGGAGAGCAAGGAACAGCTCTGCCCCATGTGTGAGAGTCTCTGGACCAGCATACCTGGGCGGATTGAGGAAAAAGCTGCTGCAGGGTGGGTGCCGGTGATCCGGGCTGTGATGGGCTGGTCTGCTGGGTGGAGTTCTGACGAGAGGGAAGTCCAGAAGTGGAAAATGGCGGCGCCCGTGGAGTGAGGAGGGTGGTCTGGCTTGTGGGTGTCGGTGATCACAGCCTTTGCACATGCTTTATTCTTTTTCTTCTGGTGTGGGAGGGTGTGTGTGGAGTAACTAAGGCAACACACTTGGTGCTCAGGGCCATTCCTGACTCTGTGTTAAGGTGTAGAAGTGGCGACTGGCGGTGGTTGAGGGACTAAGGCAAGCCTATGCATATATTTAAAACATGGTTTTGGTATCATTTCACTTCACTTATCTTCCCATTGTTCATCAATTTGCTCGAGTGAGCACCAGGAATATCTCCATAAGTCCTGTTGTGGTGATAGTGTAGCCCAAGGGCATCTGCTAGCTCCAGGACCATGAAGAGCCTCAGACCATTCATTCAGGTCATGAGAATAAGGTCTATAATTTCTACTGGTAGTACCAATGGTTTTGGTAGTTTAAGTAATATGGTTACAACATTGTCAAAGTTCATAGTATTATTGTAGAAAAGTTACTGCACACCACCATAACTAAAGTGTCTCTGACTCTCCACCACTGTCTATGTCACCTCTGGTGAGATCTTTATTCCCTACCTCTAATCCCACTGTTTGCTGATCAGTTTTATAAAATAAGACCAAGGGTTTATCATTGTTCACTATTGTCTCTTCCCTTGTTCTGTCCCTCTATACTTCACAGACTTGCAGACATGGGGCAGAGCTGCTACTGGCTCTCCCTGTGACCAGCCGCTCATGAGGCACCCGGGAGGGATGGTGGGTTCTAGCCCTGGCCCACCATCCCAGCAGAGCCTCGCAACAAGCCAGAAGAAACCCCACTCCATGAGGGCCTCCATTTTCCACATCCGGACTTCTCTCTCGTCAGACCTCCACCCAGCAGACCAGCCTATCAGCGCCCGGCTCACGCAGCTTGCGGCTGCGCCGGTTCATCAATAAATGCTGGACTTAGAGGTGCCTACAAGAGTATGCTACCTGCACGGAAGAACCTGGCAAGCTACCCGTGTTGTATTTGATATATGCCAAATACCAATAACAATTATAGACCTCATTCCGGAATGGATTGGGGCTCTTTATGTTCCTGGAGCAAGCAGATGCCTTGGGCTCTACTAGCATGAGACAGGACATATGGAGATGTTACTGGGGCCCGCTCGAGCAAATCGATGATGAACGGGAAGACAGTGATACTTCACAGAGTAGTGAAATCATCAGGTACTTGTTCTTTCTCTGATTTAACATTTCCCATAGCATGAAACCCTCCCCTTCCGTTCTCATTGTAGAAATTGTGTTGTTTCATATTTTCTTAGAGCTGTATAGTATTTTATTATGCATCTATATCCCAACTGTGAATCCATTCATCAGTTTTGATGGGACTACTGGTTATTTTGTTGTCTAACTTTGAGTGCTTAATACATCTTGTATTTTAGTTCTTTATCTGATGTATTGTGTGCAAATATTTTTTGGAGCACACCTGAAAGTGCTCTGAGCTTACTCCTGGCTCTGTGCTCAGGGATTACTCCTGGTAGTGCTTAGAGAGTGTGCAAATATTTTCTCTGTTTAGTAAGGGCCTTTTATTTTTGCCCAAGTTTCTTTTCCATGCAAAACCTTTTTAATTTGATGTAATCTCATTTGTTTTATTTTTATTATCTTTGCATATAGATTCAGATCACTGAAAATACCTCTGAGGTACATATTCTATAGACCTCTGCCTATGTTCTGTTCATGTCTCTCAGGTACTTAGACCCATTTTGAATGTTTCCTTTCTTATTACAAAACTAAGTCTTTGCTTTATCTGAAGAACATATAACATAATGCTAGAAATTCTAACTCCCGAGGTACTGGAAACATAGGGAATAGGCTCATCTCTGCATCCAGCCAGTCCTGCTCTGATCCCTGTCTTCTGGAGCATCCCCAGGTGCACTGCTGAGTGTCACTCTGGAGACCGCAGGAACACAGGGGCTGAGGTCACCCCCAGTATTGCACCAAGCAACACCTATCTTTAGGTCCTCAATTGAACCACAAGCTTAGATGGCCAACACTTTTCAGGAGGTGCCCTTCACTTCTTGAGCACTTGGTAAATCCCTCCCACCACACAAATTATCAAAGTATTTTAATCATTAAAAATGAAATTACCAGGGCGGAGCAATTGCAGAGCAGGTAGGGCATTTGCCTCACACGTGGCCAACCGGGGTCAATCCCCCGGCATCCCATGTGGTCCCCCAAGCACTGCAAGGGAGTAACTCCTGAGCATTGCCGGGTGTGACCAAAAATTTTTATTTTATTTTTTGTGTGTGACCAAAAAAATTTTTAAAAAATGAAATTAACTCTGGGGCTGAAGAGACAGCTCAATAAGCTGAGTACATATTTTGTATGTAGGTTACAGTTGAATTCCCGACATCCACAAAACTCCAGATCTTGACAGGAGTGGTCCCTAACTACAGAGTAAGAAATAGCCTGCTGCAAAAAAGAAGATTTGGAATACCTGAACAAACTAATCACCATCAGGGAGATTGAATAGTAATCAAAAGTCTACCCAAACACAAAAGCCCAGGCCCAGATGGATTCACCAGTAAATTCTACCAAACTATTAAAGAGGACCTACTTCCTGTTCTTTTCAAATGTTTCCAGGAAATTGAAGAAACAGAAACACTTCCATAGAGCTTCTACAAGGCTAACCCTGATTCCTAAATCAGACAGAGACATCAGATAAAAGGAAAACTACAGACCAATCTCCCTGATGAACACAAATGCTAAGATCTCAACAAAATACTAGCAAATAGATTCCAAAGAGTCATCAAAAAGATTATACACCATGACCAAGCAAGATTCATCCCAGGAATGAAAGGATGATTCAACATCTGCAAATCAATTAACATAATATGTCATATCAATAAGAGGAAAAATTAAAAACAGATGATTATATCAATAGATGCAGAGAAAGCATTTGACAAGATCCAACACTCATTCATGATTAAAAACTCTCCATAAAATGGGAATTGTAGGAACCTTCCTCAATATAGTCAAAGCCATCTAATATAAGCTCACAGTGAGCATCATTCTTAATGGAGAAAAAGAGAAAGCCTTCCCTCTAAGTTCAGGGACAAGACAAGGCTTCCCAATCTCACCACTTCTATTCTATATCATACGGAAGTACTTGTCATGGCATTCAGGGAGAAAAGGACATTAAGATGGGATCGTATAGGAAAAGAAGAAGTCAAACTGTTGCTATTTGCAGATGACATGATATTATACCTAGAGAACCCTAAGGTCTCTACCGAAAAGCTGCTAGAAACAATAGATTCCTATAGTAGAGTGGCAGGGTACAAAATCAATACCCAAAAAGTCAAAGACTTTCCTATATGCAAATAATGAAAGAAAAGAAAGGGATATTAAAGAAATGATCCCATTCACAATTAAGTCATAGAAATTCAAATACCTAGGAATCAGTTTGGCTAAGAATGTAAAGGATTTCCACAAAGAAAACTACAAAAGCTGCTTTAAGAAATAAAAGTAACCTCAGAAATCGAGATACATTCCCTGTTCATAGATTGAGATAATTAACATTGTATCACTGTATCACTGTCTTCCTATTCATCATCGATTTGCTCGAGCGGGCGCTAGTAACATCTCCATATGACCTGTCTCATGCAAGTAGAGCCCAAGGGCACCTTCTTGCTCCAGGAACATAAAGAGCCTCAAACCATTCCATCAGGTCATGGGAATGAGGTTTATAATTGTTACCGGTATCTGGTATATCAAATACGACATGGGTAGCTTGCCAGGCTCTGCCGTGCGGGTAGCCTACTCTTGTAGTCATCTCAAAATCCAGCATTTATTGATGAGCCTGGCTGTGATAGGCTGGTCTGCTGGGTGGAGTTCTGACGAGGGGGAAGTCCGGATGTGGAAAATGGAGGCCCTCATGGAGTGGGGGGTTGTCTGGCTTGTTGTAAGGCTCTGCTGGGGTGGCGGGCGAGGGCTAGAACCTACCATCCCTCCCAGGTTCCTCATGAGTGGCTGGGCACAGGGAGAGCCAGTAGCAGCTCTGCCCCATGTCTGTGAGTCAATTAACATTGTTAATTAACATTGTCAAAATGGTAATACTCCCTAGAGCTCTATACAGATTCAATGTGGTCCCTATAAGGATACCCATGACATTCTTCAAAGAAATTGACCAAACACTCATAAAATCTGTATGGAATAATAAACCCCTATGGATAGCTAAAGCAATCCTTGGGAAAAAGAAGATGGGATGCATCACCGTTCCCAGCATCAAACTGTACTACTAAGTGGTAGTAATTAAAACAACATTATATTGGAGTAAAAACAGACCTGTGGAACTATAGAGTTGAGTATCCTAATACCCATCCTCAAAAACAGAATCATTTCATCTATGATAAAGGAGGGGCTGGAGTGATAGCCCAGCGGGTAGGGCATTTGCCTTGCACATGGCCAGCCTGCGCTGGCCCAGGTTCGATCCCCGGCATCCCATATGGTCCCCTGAGCACCTCCAGGAGTGATTCCTGAGTGCAGAGCCAGGAGTAACCCCTGAGCATCGCTGGGTGTGACCCAAAGAGCAAAATAAATAAATAAATAAATAAATAAATAAATAAATAAATAAATAAAAATATTTGATGAAGGAGCAAAAGTGCCAAATGGGGTAAATAAAGCCTTTTCAACAAATGGTGCTGGGGAAACAGAGCAGCTACATGTAAAAAAATGAATTTTGACCTCTGTCTGACACCATGCACAAAAGTTAGATCAAAATGGATTAAAGATCTCAGTATCACACCAGGATCCATAAAGTACATCGAAGAAAATACAGGAAAAACCCTCCATGACATTGAAGCTAAAGGCATCTTCAAAGAGGAAACACCACTAACAAGCAATTGGAAGCAAAGATAAACATATGGGAATATATGAAACTAAAAAGCTTCTGCACCTCAAAAGAAACAGTGACCAAGGTACAAAAGCAGTCCACAGAGTGGAAAGAATATTCACCCAATACCCATCTGATAAGGGGTTAAGATTCAGGATATATCAGGCACTGGTAGAACTTTACAAGAAGAAATGAGCCAACCCCATGAAAAAAGGGGGAGAAGAAATGAACAGAAACTTCGACAAGGAAGAAATTTGAATGGCCAAAAGGCATATGAAAAAATGCTCATTATGACTAATCATCAGAGAGATGCAAATCAAAACAACAATGAGGTATCATCTCACACCACAGAGACTGGCACATATCCAAAAGAGCAAGGACAACAAGTGCTGGCATGGTAGCAGGGAGAAATGAACTCTCATTCATTGATGGTGGGAATGTCGACTGGTACAGCCTTTTTGGAAAACAATATGGACATTCCTCCAAAGACTAGAAATTGAGCTCCCATTTGACCCAGACATTCCACTCCTGGGAATATACCTGGGAAGTCCAAAACACACAGCAGCAACACCATCTGCACTTTTATTTTTATAGCAGCACTATTCACAATAGCCAGAATCTAGAAACTACCAGAATGCCCGAGATCTGATGACTGGATAAAGAAACTTTGGTACATCCACACAATGGAATACTATGCAGCTGTTAGGAAAATGAAGTGATGAAATTTGCCTATAAATAGATGGAAATGGAGAGAATCATGTTGAGCGAAATTAGCCAGGAGACAGATATAGAATGACTGCATTTATTTGCATGACATAAATATATATGTATATATATGAATATATATATATATTATGATACCAATATCCAAGGTCAGACAACACATGAATCAGGAGGTCTCGTCAACAGGTGGAATCTAGTGCAAACATGTAGGAGTCAGAGGTTAGATAAGATAGAGTAGGGAAGACTGTGCTAATAATCATCGAAAATTATAATACCAGCCTAGAACTGAGCATTGAATATAAGCAAAAAAGATACATATGATAACCTCTAAAGGTATGTATTGCAATTCACAATGTGTAAGAGAAGGAAGAGACAGAGAAACAGAAAGAGAGAGAAAGAAAGAGAGAGAGAGAGAGAGAGAGAGAGAAAAAGAGATAAAGAACCTGCCATAGAGGCAGGCTAGGGGAGGTGGGAGGAATTGGGGACATTGGTGGTGGGAAATGGCACTGGTGGAAGGATGGGTGTTGGAATACTGTCTGACCAAAATTCAAACAGGAACATCTTTTTAA
Source organism: Cryptotis parvus (assembly GCA_021461705.1). Taxonomy (NCBI): domain Eukaryota; kingdom Metazoa; phylum Chordata; class Mammalia; order Eulipotyphla; family Soricidae; genus Cryptotis; species Cryptotis parvus. The sequence goes on along the minus strand of JAJIBD010008552.1, from coordinate 57,314 downwards.
TTGTATATCTCATGGTGGTATAATAAAAATATTAAGAAAATGATGTTTGGGAAACTGGATAACCACAAGAAAAAAAAGAAAGAAAAAACACTGGAACCCAATCTCCTACCCCTCACAGATATCAATAAAACTGTAATAAAATCTTCAAAATTAAATCAGAATACATAGGATACGTTGAGAAAAACAGTCAAAGTTATCCAGGGTATGGGATTCAATGATGTCTTTACTGATTTGATTCGATAAGCAAAGGTAACAAAAACAAATGATTATAAACTTTTTTTTAAAATATGTCAAAAGAAACTTTGGTTAAAGCAAAAAGCCACCTTACTTAGTGGTGAAAACTGTCAAATAAAGAACCAATATAAAGCAGTAAAAAAAATTGGACACACAATAGCCAAAACCTCCATCAAAAATGGGGACAGGAAATGATCAAAAGAGGAAACAAACTCTCTGAAGATGACCAAAAGTCTATCATTTTTTCTTTTTCTCCAAATTGAGTTTTCAAGAAACTTAAGCCATCTCACACCACAGAGACTGGCACACATCCAAAACAGCAAGAACAACAGGTGCTGGCGTGGATGTGGGGAAAAAGGGACTCTCATCCACTGTTGGTGGGAGTGCTGACTGGTCCAGCCCTTTTGGAAAACAATATGGGTATTCCTCCAAAAAACTAGACATTGAGCTCCCATTTGATCCAGCAATAGCACTCCTGGGAATATACCCAAGAGACTGAAATACACATAGCAGAAACACTATCTGTACTTCTTTATTCATCTCTGCGCTATTCAGTATAGTTAGAATCTGGAAACAACATAAATGCCCGAGAACAGAGGACTGGCTAAATAAACTGTGGTTTCATCTACACTATGGAATACTATGCAGCTGTCAGAAAAGATGAAATTATGAAATTTACCTGCAAATGGATGGACATGGAGACTATCATGCTGAGTGAAATTAGTCAGAAGGAAAATGACAGATATAGAATGACCGCATTCATTAATAGGATATAAATAGATACCAGTGTTTAACTAAGTGTGGGAAATGGTAATGGCAGACTAAAACACCATTGAATATACACAAAGAGACTTAAATGATAAACTCTAAATATCTGCAGGGTTAGCCACAATATGTAAAAAGAAGAGGGAGAAAGATGCATAGAGAGAGAGACAGAAAGAGAGGAAACTGGGGTACCTGCTATTGAGGCAGCCTGGGGTGTGGGCGGGGGGGTGTGGTACATTGGTGGTGGAAATGGGGCACTGGTGGAGGGATGGGTGCTGGAATACTGTATTACCAAGAACCAATTATGAACACCTTTGTAATTGTATGTCTCACGGTGGTATAATAAAAAAGTTTAAAAAAAGAAACTTAAGCCTTAATTTGCAAAATCTCTAAAATGTCTTAGAAACTTATTTCATAATTGTACCGATCAGCCATGAGTTTCTAGTAGTTAGCACCAGTATAGTCTAGAGTTCATGTGGTAGATTTAGAACTGTGTGTTCCTTCAGAAAAATATGTTGTTTGGACAGAAGCCATAGCACAGCAGGTAGGGCGTTTGCCTTGTACATAGCCGACCAGGGTTTGATCCCTGGCATCCCATATGGTCCTCCAAACACCGCCAGAAGTAATTCCTGAGCAAAGAGCCAGGAGTAACACCTGAGCATCGCCGGGTATGCCCCAAAAAAAAAAAAAAGTTGTAGGGGTGATGGTGGGGGCAGAGGGATAGTACAGGGATTAAGAAACTTGCATTGCTTACTGCTGTCTTGTTTGTTTCATGAGCATCCCTGGGAATGATCCCTGAGATAGGAGTAAGCCCTGAGAATACCCATGTACGCCCCAAACCACCCCCCCCCAAAAAAAATAAAAGAATGTTGGTTTTTGTTTTATTATTCGGCAGTGCTTCATCCATTGTAAGGCATCTTAGAGTTTAGACATTTATGACACTTTATGAATAATAAGTGATGACTACAAACCTGCCAGAACAAGCAACCAGGGATTCCAGGTTGGACAGAGCTCAAGTGTGTGTGTGTGTGTGTGTGTGTGTGTGTGTGTTGGGGCGATAGGGGGTGGGGAGGGAAAGAAGGGAGGAAAGAGAGGGAGGGAGGAGGGAAAAAAGCAGAATGTGTAAGTATGTGTAAGCATTATGTGAGTGTATGTAAGCATGAATGTAGATGTGTGTGAAGTACTTGACAACAGTTTGAGGAACAGAGTTATGTATTTATTCCTGTGAAAGTTCATTCTTGTCTTCTCTGGGTTCAACAAGTTCTTGAGAGGGACGTGTCCCAGGAATAACTCTACAGTAGAGCACTCACGCACTCACCATGCTAACACTCTTCAAGTGACGTGCGTTTGACTCTGGGCACTGTTCCACACACCCAAGTGTGATCCTACAGACTATGCTATCTGGGAATCCCAGCACAACGACCAAGTGTGCTATTTCTGAAGCACAGCTACTGTGTGATCCCTACAACCCAGTGTGGCCCCAGAGAGCACCAAGACCAAGTGTGCGACACCCTGGTCATTACAGAAAGACCAGCAAAGAGAAGTGAAGGGAAGGGAGGCATTTTTAATATTAGATTAAAAATTAAAAACTTATATAAAATTAAACTTAAAATCTATTTTGTCTTTATGGCACTTTCATTTTCTCTCCCAACGCTTTTCTTTCATCCTCTTTCCAGGGGTGGCCTTTTCCCTAAAGAAACTCATCTTCTCCCCACAAAACTCCTTATGGTAAGCTATAACCCTTGCTAAGAAAAAGTCTCCAGGGCCACGTGTCCAGGTGGTGTCTGCGTGGTGAGGGAGGTCAGAGAGTATCAGCGCAGGATTTGTGAAAACTTACTCTGTGCTTGGCAACATACTCTCTGTCAGTGCTCCACTATGGGTTTAGGTCCTTACAGCAGGTCTATGGAAATGTGCTACTTATCTACCCCTTTAAAGAGGAGCTTAAGGTGAGAGCCCGAGAGGACCAATGGGAGCTGAACTAGAATAAGGCCATGGCGAACCTCCCCAATATTTCTAGTCCTGAAGTACGTGGAAAAGAGCTAGGACTTTGGTGAGTCATGCCTTTATAGCTATTTAAATAATTTATATGGAGACTTGCTCTTTCTTTCTTGGAACTCAAGTGAAAAAAACAATTAATGTAAAAAATATTTTAACTATATCTTGTAGCATTTTTCTCTATTTAAAAATACTTATATTAAATTGTGTTGGATTTCAATTTTATATTATTGAATATAAATATAGAAGCTATTGATTTTTAAAATTCTGAACATAAAGAGCAAAATAATTGTTTCTAGTAAAATAAGTTCTTTTTTTCTTTTTTTAAGGTATTTTATTATACCACCGTGAGATATACAAATAAAAAGATATACAATTAAAAAGTTCATATTTGGGTTTTGATCATACAGTGTTCCAGCACCCGTCCCTCCACCAGTGCCCATCTCCCACCACCAACGTCCCTGGTTCCCTCCCCCCTTCCCCAGCCCACCTCCATGGCAGGTTCTTTATTTCTTTCCCTTTCTCTCTCTTTCTCTTTTCCTTCCCTTCCAGACCATGGATTACAGAACATACATTAAAAGGTTGTCATGTGTATCCTTTTGCCTCTATTTAATGCTCAGTTCTAGGTTGGCATTAGTACCCTCGACAATTATTAGCACACTGTTCCATTTTTCTGTCTTACTAACCTCTGACTCCCACACGTTTGTGATAATTTCCACCTTTGACAAGACCTCCTGATATATGTTTCACTTGACCTTGGATATTGGTATCATAATATGTACATATATATTTATGCCATGCAAATAAATGCAGTCATTCTGTATCTGTCTCTCTCCTTCTGGCTAATTTCGCTCAACATAATCTTCTCCATGTCCATCCATTTATAGGCAAATTTTATAACTTCATTTTTCCTAACAGCTGCATAGTATTCCATTGTGTAGATGTACCAAAGCTTCTTTAACCAGTCATCAATTTTTTGGGCACTCTGGTTGCTTCCAGATTCTGGCTATTGTGAATAATGCTGCTATGAACATAAAACTAGGGATGGTGTTTCCGCTGCGTATTTTTGGTTTAACAGAGTAGATTCCCAGGAGTGGTATGTCTGGGTCAAATGGGAGTTCAATTTCTAGTCTTTGGAGGAATGTCCATATTGTTTTCCAGAAAGGCTGTACCAGCTGGCATTCCCACCAACAATGGATGAGTGTCCCCTTTTCCCCACATCCACGCCAGCACTTGTTGTTCTTGCTCTTTTGAATATGTGCCAGTCTCTGTGGTGTAAAGTGGTATCTCATTGTTGTTTTGATTTGCATCTCTCTGATGATTAGTGATGATGAGCATTTTTTCATATGTTTTTTGGCCATTCGAATTTCTTCCTTGCTGAAGTTTCTGTTCATTTCTTCTCCCCATTTTTTGATGGGGTTGTTTGTTTTCTTCTTGTAAAGTTCTACCAGTGCCTGATATATGCTGGATATTAACCCCTTATCAGATGGGTATTGGGTGAATATTCTTTCCCATTCTGTGGACTGCTTTTGTATCTTCGTCACTGTTTCTTTTGAGGTGCAGAAGCTTTTTAGTTTCATGTAGTCCCATATGTTTATCTTTTCTTCTAGTTGCTTTGTTAGTGATGTTTCACCTTTGAAGATGCCTTATTAATATGAACATAAAATATATATGATCAGAATCACATAGCATATGATTTTAATTTTCTTATGCCTTTTTTAAGCACTTGATTTAATACTACCATGATTTTGTATGTATATTTTTCTAAGGATTTTTTACTGATTCATACCCACCATGATGGTGTTTTCTTAATATATGATAATAATTGGCACTCCAGGCGTTCTCTTTTCTTTTTTAATTTGAAAGCGTTCCTCAGCAAACTCTGCATTCTCCTCCTACCAGACTACCTCTCCTGGCGCTAACTCCCGCAGCCTTCTCTTACCATCCCTGACCTTTCCTTCTTAATTAGAGCCACTGTGTGCCTCTTCATTTTTCTCTTCTTCCCTTACCCCCTGCCTTTTTGTTGCTATTGCTGAAAGACATCCAATGGCTAACTAAGAAAAGGCTCAAGGAAGGCAAACTTTTGAGACCTTGAATGTCTGGACATATTTTCATTCTATGTTTGATTAAGACCTGTTCTCTCTCTCTCTCTCTCTCTCTCTCTCTCTCTCTCTCTCTCTGCTTGCTAGCTCATACTGGGGTTCCATCCCAGGGCCTCACAAATGCAAGGCTAATACTCTATCACAGATTCTCATCCGCCACCCTTGATGTTTGTTTAACTCAGAATACTACAGTGGATATACCTTTCTATTAGAATTTGAACCCATCTGAGTATTTTAATAATTTCATTTGCTTCTCATCATTGCATTTTGTCTGTTTGTTTCAAGTTTCTTCATGCTTTTAATTGTCTTGTTATGTTTTGGTCTGTTATTTCAGTGGATTATCTCAAAGAGCTGGGCGTCTTGACTAGTTCATGCTTATTTGAAAGTGAGACATTAAAATATGGGTTGGTTGAAGATCTTTTATATTTAAGAGAATGGAAAGTCAGTAAGATTTCCCTTTAGGTTGACTTTGGGGTTATGCCTTTTTTTGTTGTTGAGTTTCCAGGTGAGGAGTACTACAATCTTCTTCCAGGTGACATGCCTGGATTCTGATAGCAATGCAGGGGGAGAGTAAAGGGGTAGATGGGAAATGGTAAAGGAGAGACAGATGGGTGGGGTGCACTGGGAATGCTATACCCCAAATTGTGCTTTCTGCTTACTTTAGCTTTGGCCTGGTGCTGTTCTCTCAAACCTACTGTTCTGAGACCAGATCATCTCTGGTTCATGTTTTTGCTCCTTTGCATATTTCAACCAAGGGTTGTTTGACTGGATGGACCAGGGAAGAAATGCTGAGACTTATCCCATTTTTTTGTTTTGTTTGAGAGCCACACACAGCTTTACTCAAGGCTTACATCTAGCTCTACACTCAAGAATAGTGGGCTAAAGGGATCCTTTGTGGTACAGGGATTGAACCTGGATCAACTGTGTGCAAGGCAAGCACCCTACCCTCTGTAAAACGGTTCTGCACTGACCTCTCTTTTTTAGAGGTTACAGATACTGTCAGTTTCTGAGCATTTCTGCTAGCTCATGTTTCAGTTGCCTTAATCATTACCTTTCCAAATTTCAAAAATAATAACCAATTTTCTCAAAAGATAATTTGAGAAGTTTGTTAAAATTACTTGCTGTAATTATAATGAACTAAGTGGACTGAATGCATACTTTCATTTGTTGTGTTTGTTTTGTTTTGTTTTTGCTTTTTTGGGTCACACCCGGAGATGCTCAGGGGTTATTCCTAGCTCTCCTCCTCAATAATTGCTGCTGGCAGTGCTCGGGGACCATATGGGATGCTGGGATCGAACCCGGTCAACTGCGTGCAAAGCAAATGCCTACCCACTGTGCTATCGCTCCAGCCCCTTACTTGCCATGTTTGAATGGACTTATCCTCACTTACCTCAAAGAGCTTAAAGCTGCATGTGGACAATATTGCTCAGTAGAACTTGTGGCTGCAATGTCGGTTCTCTGCCAAAGTAAGAAAAAGGAAGAGAAAGGCAATTAGAAATGAAACTGTGCAGGGTGTCTGGTTAGAGCCGACAGATGCTGAAATGATGAGTTGGTCATGGAAGGTGCTTTTAATGAAATATGAAATAGAAGCCAGGGAGCCATAGTATATGGCGTCTTTGATCAATGACTTTTACCTTGCATCTGGCCTCTTGCTTTCATCTCTATTTCTACTGTTTGTTTGTTTGTTTGTTTCTTTACCAAGTGTTTCCCTGCATGCGTGAATAAACTACCAAGTGTTAAACTCAGGTAAAATTCAAGAAATACAGTGCTTCATAGTAGGAACTTAAGCCGCTCTCTCATGGCAAGCTCGTGATTTAAATTAAAAACAACGTCCGGTGAGAGCTCTCTAGCATATGGGCCCGCCTTGGCATCTCTCCTACATCTGAATTATAAAGCAGTTGATTCTTCAGACAACATCCAGAGTTCCCTATATTTTGACTCTTTTGTTGTTCTTGTTCAATAGTATTTTGCCATCCCCATCATCCAGCATTAGTTAGGAGCATGGTAGCATGATGGTGGTTTGTAAAAGTTCCACTATTTTTTCTCGTGCAATGGCAGAATGCGTATAAAAGTCATCAAAACCGACTGTCCCAATGATCCAGCAAGACAGCTATGATCAGTTTGAGGAAACGAATGCTTCAAATGACCTAGTAACTCAGGCTAAGTCCCCAGCGAGCAAGACTTCCTGATCTGCTCCTCTGACTTTTTCACAGGGCCTTTCTCTGCACCTTGCTAGTATGCCTTTGTGCTTTGCCTCAGATTTGTAGGATTCTAAATCTTGGCATAACATGATCATTTATAAAATAGTTGCATGAGATAGAGTTAGAATTTGAACTCAGATTTTCTTTCTTTCTTTTTTATTATTTTTTTTTTTTGCTTTTTTGGGTCACACCCGGCAATGCTCAGGGGTTTCTCCTGGCTCTGCACTCAGGAATTACTCCTGGCGGTGCTCAGGGGACCATATGGGATGCCGGGGATCGAACCCAGGCCGGCCCAGGCAGGCCACATGCAAGGCAAATGCCCTACCCGCTGGGCTATTGCTCCGGCCCCTGAACTCAGATTTTCTAATCACAAAAGTTCTCCATTGCCTTCGGAACTCCCCCAGTCCAGGTTTTCTCTTTGGTGTTATTCCCCCTCTCCCTCATTAATAAGGATTCACCCTTTTGCTCAGTCTTACTTTCTGCCTCATAAACGATGAGCCTCTATTATACTCATCATAAATGATCAGTCTGCTGATAATTTCTCTCTCTGAAAAAACCTGCGATTAAACCACAGAACACTGGTAGGTCTTAAAATAAAACAACAACAACAATAAATGCCTTTTGGAAAAATCCCTCATCGCTTTACACAGCAGAAATGTAAGCACAAAGCAAAATTTTAGTTATAAATATTTACTCCATTATGGACAGAGTCTTAAGATTCCATCTGTTCTACAGGATTTTTATTTTCCTAGAATCCTTTGTAACCAGATCTGCAAATCATTGTTGCTATTGGCCATGCATGGGACTATCTGGCTTAAACAGCATCCTGTGTTTAAATGGCATCTGTTCGGAAACCTTCAGTTAGACTACACAGAGCTGCAGAAGGCAGCAAAGATAAGGAAGGAAGAGTAGAATCCCAGCTCGTCAACGGGTCAATCAAGAGGTGGCCTTTCCTGGAAAACTCGCCCATAGTTTAGAGGAGCCTGAAAGCAGGTAAAAGCAGCAGATGGAACTGTTGTCTGTATGAAGATGCTTCTGCTTCCCTCCAATGATTTGCTGAATTCTTTTTCTGTGCCAAGTTCATAAATGCTTTAGCAGAGGAGTCTGGGGACGCAGAGGGCTGAGTTATATTCTGACTGTGCATTTGGAAACTGCAGCCTTGGCAAGTGTGAAGCATCAAATCCTAAATCTCTATTTCCTCATCTGTAAAATAAGACTCATGGTGTTTTTCAGATTGAATGAGAGAACACATGTAACCTATTAGCTCTCTTCAGGGATGATGGTGGGGGTGGGCAATGTGATATCTCAATTCTTTGGAAAGGAGATTCAGATGCACATGTGGAGATGCTGCATGTTCTTGATTTGGATTGAGGACCAGGCACTATACATCTGAAGAGTGTCCTGGAGGAGTCCACGTGGAAAGCCTCTGCCTTCAGTGATGCTACCTTTAAGTATAGAACAACCTTTCTCACATGAGTCAAAAGGTTTTGGCTCCTAGGTCTGGAGAGCGAGCACAGGGGATAAGTCACTTGTTTTACATCCTGCTGACCCCTGTTCAACCCCTGGCATCATAAATAATCCACAAAACACTGGATTTGACCCCTTACATCCCTTAACAAAGTTTTCGGCTACCAATCTGGAATGAAATGAAATTTTAAGTTCAAGATAGAGCCAACAACATTGCTCTCTACTTAGAAACTATTTTGCAATAATTACATTTATTCTTCCACTTCTTTTGCAGCCATGTTTGGCTTTATGAGCCATAATTTCCTCTTGAAGACACAAAGATGAAAAACTGAGCTCAGAATGTTAATGGCAGTGACAGAAGTAGGAGCCGAACTTTTGTCATCTGTGCTAGCAGAAGGCTCTGCCTAACTCGACCAGGATGTCTACCAACAATCTGAATAATTGACCACGCTGAGAACGTTGTGAAATCAGACTCATAAATTATTTTAATAGATATTATAAGTTGGCCACACTTAAAAAGCAAACTCAATTCTATGATCTGTATTTAAGAATAAATTGACTTTTGCAGTATGTGCTAATGGATTTATTTCAAGTTGGATTCTTTCTGAAATGTGCATCTTCACAGAAGTAAACCTCACATTTATACTTAATTTATACTTGTTAGACTTTATTACAAGTTAAAGACTTTGCACGTTCTATGTTTTCGCTTAACATAAAACCTTTACTACTTCAGTGTTGGAAAACGCAGCCAACACAATACTAATGATTTGTTGATGTCACACTAAAATATTGAATTTGCAGAGGAGGATATAGCTGCATGGTAGAGAAGGTAGCTGACATGTGCTATGCCCTGAGTTTGATCCTTTATACTCTATGTCTACCAGCACCGCAAAGGGCTGTTCTGGTGGGCCTAAGCAACACAACTGAGCACCTGGGTCGAATAAGTACTGCTGCGTATATGTAGAGTACATATACAAAGAAAATAACTTTGTATTTATAAAAGAATATGTTAAGAGCTAATTTTCTAACTCAGGAGCTTAGTGGGAATAAAGTCAACTCATAAGCATAAAATAACTGCATCAAGTATGGGCATAAACAGAACAAATATTAATAAATGATCATGGGAGGAACCTGAGAGATAGTACAGGAATTAGAGTACTTGCCTTCCCTGTGGGCTAACCTGGCTTGATCCCCCAAATACCACATGGCTGCCCATGCCAGGAGTAGCCCCCAAGCACCTGAACAGGTGTGGTCCAGCCCACGGAAAAATAAAGATCATGGGAAATTCAGTTTATATTTAAATGTGAAAGTTCAAATACGCTTTATTGGCTGCCCTGGAACATCTCTCAAGATGCTTATAGTAGACTGAATTCAATGAGAATTTAGTATTTCACATCTTGTTTTTACAATTGTATCATGCATTAAATTAAATAAATAATCCAAATCGGAGAAACATCAACAGACCATTTAACTAGAAACTATTTTCTGCTGGTAAATTGATTTAAATGTAATTTTCTCCCCATTCTTCTGTCATATAGATGAAAAACAAGGAGACAGTGTACAATATTGCACAAAATAACTTAGCCCCTCCCTTAACTACTACTTAATAACTACTCCCCTGAAGGGAGTAAAGGGGCTAAAAGAATAAAAATAATAAGCTCTTCCTATAATGCAGTTATATTTCACGTTTGCTTTTAAAACATTTTCTTACAGTTTTACATATAGGGCTAAAAAGTATAATATTCACTGTAGGTGCTCCTGCAAATAATCTCTGCATTGAAATATGAGCTATGTCATGATATAGAGGTCTTTAATTAGAGTCATTTAACACATTGTAACTCACCAATGAATTTTACACTGAGCATATTGCAAACAGCTGAGCTTTGAAATGTGTGGATGTACATGGTTCTCCATATCTCTGTAACCTTTTATGTACAGAGTTAATAACTCCTCAAAGCAAGAGAGAACCAAGGAAACAGCAGCAAATAAAAATACCTGTGTTTAAAGCCAGGAAAAGAGTTCAATAGACAGGCACATGCAGGAGAACCAGGTTCCATCTCTAACATCATATGGTCCCAGGAGCACTGTCAGAAGCAACTCCTGAGTTCTCACCCCCCCCCCACCACCCCCGCCCCAATGCAGCCAGGGCAAAGGGATTCCAAAACAAGCTGAAGGGAAACAGGCAGCTAGTGGAACAGGAAGCAGACTTCAGCCCTGGATGGATACTGCAATCCTCTTTTCTCCTTTATTGTGGTTTCTGGAGCAGATGTGTACGTTAAATGACTTGGGAACATTTTCTACAGAGTAACCCTCACCAGTTCTGAATACAGCATAGGAGGCTTCTAGAAAGTTCCAGCTGCCCAAATTCAATTCCTGTATTGTGGATCCCATAGCTCCCTCCCCTCCTCTGAAACAAAATCCCCAGTGTTGAGACCATTTCCCTTGGTTCAATAAGGCAAAGGTTTTTTATGGCCAGAAGAAAATGTTACCTGAGGAAATTATCACAACGTGTGGAGCGGGTTGGTAAGACAGAAAATGGAACAGGGTGCTAATAATTGTCGAGGGTACTAATGCCAACCTAGAACTGAGCTTAAGAGGCAAAGGATCACGACAACCTTTTAATGTAGTTCTGTAATCCATAGTCGAGGGAAGGAAAAGGAAAGAGAGAGAAAGGGAAAGAAATAAAGAACCTGCCTGGGGGGGCTGGGGGAAGGGGGAGGGACCGGGAGTTGGTGGTGGGGAGATGGGCCTGGTGGAGGGATGGGTGCTGGAACACTGTATGACCAAACCCAAACATGACTTTTTAATGTATATCTTTTTATTGTATATCACGGTGGTTAACTAAAAAGAGAGAGAGCGGGGAAAAAAAAAAGAAAATGTTACCTGAGAGACAAAGTATTTCTGAAAAATAAATCTCTTTTTCACTCATCATTTAATAATCACAAAGAGACTTAAGTGATAAACTCTAAATATCTGCAAGGCTAGCCACAATGTGTAAAAGAAGGAGGAGAGAGATGCTGAGACAGAGAGGGAGAAAGAGAGGAAACGGGGCTACCTGCTGTTGAGGCAGCCTGGGGGTGGGCGGGAGGGGTGGGGTACATTGGTGGTGGAAATGCGACACTGGTGGAGGGATGGGTGTTGGAATACTGTATTACCAAGAACCAATTATGAACACCTTTGTAATTGTATGTCTCACAGTGGTATAATAAAAAATTAAAAAAATAAATCTGTCTTTTATTATCCCCAGAGCAAAACAATGACTTTGAAATAGATAAGACATTGATAAAAATATATGTATATATTATATATATAACATATAAAATTCCATTCATTCCACAACTCAGATCCAAGTACCGTTCGCTCCATGAAGTATATCCTTTCAGCCCTTGTTCTTCCTGAGACCATCCTTCTACTTGTACTTTATGCAAATCTATTATAATTTCTTGAGGATACAAACCTGCAGGGGATTTCACTGCCTCAGATGCTATGCCTGTTTTAAATCCTTTTGATAAATATTAAAAGTTTGTCCTCTAGAAAACTAATTATTTTGTATTTGCATCAGAGGCACACAAGAGTGAGTGACCAGTTCTAACACATTTACTAACAAGTAATATTATATTTAACTTGCTAATGTGAAAGGTGGGAGTGATTTTATAGTTGTTTAAATTCACATTACTTTAACATTTCACTTGGATTTTTATGTCCCCTGTCTCCTGGGGGAGGGGTGGTAATCTTTGGGGAGGCTCACTGAATAGCCCCCTTCTCTCAGGCTTATGTTTTCAAAAAGAATGTCACTTCAGAATGAACTTTAAACCAGAGGAATAATTATAGAAAAATAAATACATCATGAAAATATTCCCATATGTATGAAGATGAAGTGAAAAAACTTACAAGTATTTGTTATTAGAAAAAAAATCTTTCCAAAAACCTGCACCTCTTCTTGTCTGGGCCCAGAGCACACCCTCCTTTCTTTCTGCCTAGAATAATAGTTCAGGAGGTGGAAAGATAACTCGGTAGACAGGGTGCTTGCATTGCAGATGCCCCCCACCCCACCCCAGGTTCAATCCCCTGCACCCATATGATCCCCAAGTCCTGCCAGCAGTAACCTCTGAGCACAGAGCCAGGAGTGAGCCCTGAGTTGTGGTCCCAAAACTAATAACAATGAAAAAAACAGTCTATTTGAACTTTTGTTTTCAGGAAAAACTACAATTTCCGTAGTTAGCTTGTGTTGCTAGCTAGTGTTTTTGCTTTTTATTCATGATGGTACTTGATTTTTTGAGGGGGTCGAAATTTTGGATGTTTTGTCTGATGACAGAATTTGAACTGTGTTTATAGTTACAAGCATAATAAAATGTTTAAGTCACAATTGGTGCCATATTTAACAAATCGCTTCTCTTTGATAAAAAGATTGCACCAAAACCATAAACATGAACACTATTGCAATCAAGTTATATAAGTTACAAACATTTTTAATTAAAGAATAAAATAAAATAAAATTTTGAAGAATTCCAAACAAATATTTTGAAAGCAGTCTCAGAAATTTTACGTTTAGGAAATGTTCTTAAGTCAATATGTGAATATATTTCATTTTTTTTTAGATATTTATTTATGTATTTACTTACTTACTTATTTATTTTGCTTTTTTTGGGTCGCACCCGGCAATGCTCAGGGGTTTCTCCTGGCTCTGCACTCAGGCATTACTCCTGGCGGTGCTCGGGGGACCATATGGGATGCCGGAGATCAAACCCAGGCCGACATGAGCTGGCCATGTGCAAGGCAAACGCCCTACCTGCTGGACTATCGCCTCCGGCCCCCATGAATATATTTCTTTCTGTGAGAAAGCTGTACTTGTAAGGCCCAGTATCCATAGATAAAGTAAACCAGAGATCTTATTTCAGATTTGAGAAAACTCCAGAGATGAGTGGACTTTAATGTTGAAGACTGGTAAGAGATTGGTTGATCTTTCTGTGGAAGAGGTAACTGAGCAAAAACTTTTCTTGAAAGACCTTCAGATTTTGATCTTTTGTGGGGAGTGGGAATACCTGGCTCTCCTCAGGCATTACTCCTGGGTCTGTGTTCAAGGATGACTCATGGTGGAGCTTTGGACACCATATGGGATTCTGGGGAATAAATCCCGAGTCACCTGGATGGGAGATAAGTGCCCACCTACTCTCCTATTTCTCTAGCTTCAATCTTCAGATTTGGGGGACTCTGATTAATCAGGTGACTTTATAGTATGATTTGATTTGAAGAAGGCACTGACATTGATAAAACAGATTTGGCGGAGAATTTGTTCATGTTGACTACTGCCAAGGAGCTATCAGTTTTCCCCTATGTTGAGAAGTAAGAACATTTTTTTTCTCACTTGATTTTGGCCTTTGCAAAACAGGTCACTTCTATTTTTAATAAGCACTCATTAAAAATGGACAGATGAGAACCAGTGTAATGATTCAGAGCTTGCTCCTGGTTCTGTGCTTAGGGCTCACTCCTGGAAGTGCTTAGGCATCATAAGTGATGACAGGTATCAAACCTGGACCAATCTCATGCAAGGAAAAGGCCATTACCAATGTACTATTTCTCCAGCCTCTGGAGCATTTGGCCCCCTCAAAAAATCAAGTACCATTGTCTGGATAACCTTAGACAAATATGGGAGAGGAATCAAATTAGCTTTTTCTTGTAAATGACTTGTGGGTTTTTCTTTCCTGTGAAGGAAAACCTGAAGTCCACAGAGGTATCATACTCTTTGAAAGTGGACCACATTCTATTGGTATTCCTACTTTCAACAATTGTTAGTACACTGTTCCATTTTCTGTCTTACCTAACCTCTGACTCCCACACGTTTGCGATAATTTCCACCTTGACAAAACCTCCTGATACATGTTTCACTTAACCTTGGATATTGGCATCATAATATATACATATATATTTATGTCATGCAAATAAATGCAGTCATTCTATATCTGTCTCTCTCCTTCTGGCTAATTTCACTCAACATGATCTTCTCCATGTCCATCCATTTATAGGCAAATTTAATAACTTCATTTTTTCTAACAGCTGCATAGTATTCCATTGTGTAGATGTACCAAAGCTTCTTTATCCAGTCATCAATTTTTGGGCACTCTGGTTGTTTCCAGATTCTGGCTATTGTGAATAATGCTGCTATGAACATAAAATTAGGGATGGTGTTTCGCGTTGCATATTTTTGGCTTCCCAGAGTATATTCCCTGGAGTGGTATGGCTGGGTCAAATGGGAGTTCAATTTCTAGTCTTTGGAGAAATGTCCATATTGTTTACCAGAAAGGCTGTACCAGCTGGCATTCCCACCAACAATGGATGAGTGTCCCCTTTTCCCCACATCCACGCCAGCACTTGTTGTTGTTGCTCTTTTGGATATGTGCCAGTCTCTGCAGTGTGAAATGATATCTCATTGTTGTTTTGATTTGCATCTCTCTGATGATTAGTGATGATGAGCATTTTTTCATATGTTTTTTGGCCATTCGAATTTCTTCCTTGCTGAAGTTTCTGTTCATTTCTTTTCCCCATTTTTTGATGGGGTTGTTTTTTCTTCTTGTAAAGTTCTACCAGTGCCTGATATATCCTGGATATTAACCCCTTATCAGAGGGGTATTGGGTGAATATTCTTTCCCATTCTGTGGGGCTGCCTTTGTATCTTAGTCACTGTTTCTTTTGGTTCCATTCTTTACTGACATCTTTTGATGGGAGTCTAGTCATTATAGATGAAGAAAAGTAATATCAGTAGTTAATTCCTTTCAAGGGAGTTACATAAATTATTCAATGAAATTCAATCTATCAGTAGAAAATGCACCACTAACCTGGATAGTCTTTATCTTCCACATGATGCTTTTGTATTGTTATTTTCTCTTCTGTTGTTTATTTATTTTAGAGATCATTTCTAATAATTCCCAGGATCTGCTCCTGGCGAGATATTAGCAGGCTGTTCCTAACACTGCTTACGGGACCATGTGGTGCTGGATGCAGATTCCATGCCCCCTGCATACAAAGAATGACCATTCCTCTCTTTCTCCAAGCCTAATTTTTGTCTTACACACACTACTCGCATACTCTGTTCCCCATGCCATGTGCTCTCTTCTCTTTCCTCAAGTCAACTTCTAATTTTCCTTCCTGTCTCAGTTTTTGCTTCTCAAACCTCTGTGACAGCTCAGGGACCCTCTAAAAGGCTTTCATTCAGCCCTTTAGTTTTTTCTTCATTGTAGTTTCACAATTAGCAATTATTCATATGTGCTCTTGTTTCTTCTTTCTTCTTTTATATGGAACATTTCACAAATTTGCGTGTCACTCTTTCACAGGGGTCATGCTAATCTTCTCTGTATCATTC
This sequence comes from Cryptotis parvus, assembly GCA_021461705.1. Taxonomy (NCBI): domain Eukaryota; kingdom Metazoa; phylum Chordata; class Mammalia; order Eulipotyphla; family Soricidae; genus Cryptotis; species Cryptotis parvus. Next base: position 41,193 of record JAJIBD010008552.1, on the reverse strand, counting down.
CAATTTTAGCCTATGTGCTGCCAAAGCACATGCTCTTGTTTCATGACTATCTTTTCCTAGATTATGTACTTCTAAAGTTCTAGAATACTGTACTTCTGGTTTGAAATTTAAGTGTACAAGGTACAAGGGAAGAATACAAGAATTAGTTGGTGGATGTAAACTAAATAAGTATATGGATGAGTAAAAAAGAGCATACCAAATAGGATGAGAAAATACTTTAAATTGGACTTTTTCTGGACCTATCAAAAGATTTCAGAGTTTCCCAGATCGGTCAGGTTGGATGCAGTTCTACTATAGTAGCAAACATTCTTAACATCTCAGTTACTGTCACCAACAAAGGTTTGATTCTTGCTTGCATGCCCACTGTAAGTCAGGGGCATATTTTTTTAAATCAGGGACCCAGATTGTTACACAGTCCCTATTTCCATTACTGATTGTCTTTAGGGGAGAGAGAAATGAGAGCTTGGGAGAAATAAAAGGAAGTCCATAAAAGCTTCTGCTTAGAAGGAGCACACTGCATTCCTGTCTCCATCTCTTTGCTCAAGCAAGTCGCAAGACATCAGTGCGGAAGGCTGCTGGTTCCGTGCAGGAAGTGAGCAAGCAGGGATGCTAAGACTTGACAGCCAGGACCAGCAGCCTCCAGGGCACGCCCTGCAAAGCTCAGGAGATCACGCAGGTCTGATGATCAAACCTAGGTGCACACTCACTGCAGTCTGAGGGGGAATATTTCAATCCTCTCAGGAGACACCTTTCGAAGGGAAAAGTGAGAAAGAAATCAATGCTTTGAAATAAAATAACCACTACATAGTGCCTATAACACAGGTTTTTTTAAACCTTTTTTTGTGTTATTATCACCATGAAATATACAGTTACAAACATGTTCGTGAGGGGTTTCAGTCATACATTGTTCCAGTTCGGTCCCTCCACCAGTGCCCTATTTCCACCACCAATGTCCCCAATTCCCTCCCATCTCCCCCATCCTACCTCTAGAGTAGGCACCTCTCCTTTTCTTCTTTCTCTGTCTCTCTGTCTCTGTCTCTCTGTTTCTCTCTCTCTCTCTCAATGTGTCTAAGACTTTTAGTAGGTACTATGAAAGTTGCTTGCTTGCATACTGAAATAAAGTATGGCACAAATTAATAAAAAATAGGATGACTCAAATTTTTCTCTTAGGAAAAAATAAATATCACGACCAGCCCATCCTTACTTTGTCTACTGATGCTTTATGATATCCACTGGAATCATTTAATTTTTTTTTTTTTTTGCTTTTTGGGTCCACCCAGCGATGCTCAGGGGTAAGTCCTGGCTCTGCACTCAGGATCTACTCCTGGCGGTGCTTGGGGACCATATGGGATGTCGGGGATCAAACTCAGGTCAGCTGCATGCAAGGCAAATGCCCTACCCACTGGACTATCACTCCGGCCCCTAAAATGTTTTTTTAAAAATATATTAATCTAAAGCTTTTTTCATGGAAAAGCAAAAATAAAATTCAAGCAGAAAGAAGCCCAGCTTTTTTATTCTCTAGCAAAAAGGGCCTGTATTTAACATCCTACAGATCATTAATATCTTATTTCTTAGAAGAAAATGGAAGCGTTCAACTGGGAGGAATTGTAGCCGCTCTTCTGATTCTTGTCTCCATCTTGTCTCCATTTAGATCTGGCAGAACAAAGCCCCAATAAGTAATTAACATCAAGCCTCCTGGGCAAAGCCCACCCTTTCCTCATTTTAGAGTAAAATAGACAGAAACAATGCCATATTAAGAAGCAGGGAGAGGCAGAGCACAAGAATCCAGTTACTAGTTGCTTTATCTGAGAGGATATCTACGTTCTTAGGTACAATCTCAATGCAATGGAAATGAGATTATTTGGGGAGCAGGGATTAAAAGAAAAGGGGCTAAAACCAAGTGTGGGATTTGTTTAGCAACCTCTTTAAAAACTCCACTATCAATTTTGTCCATCACAATGTCTAAAATAAAATTTTAGATAAAAATTTAAACAATGCCTATGAGCAATAAGTGTGTAAAATAAGGTCTTATTTTCCTCTAGCAAATGAAGTGCTGGGACTCTAACCTTCCTACGTGTTTAAATGGTAGTTGACTTCAATAGACTTTGAATACCTTCAATCCCACTTAATTTACCTCTAGTTTTGCCAAAAATATAAAATCAGTGTTAAACCGTGAAGAACATAAGTGATAGCTCAGTAGATAAAAATGCAGGAAGTGTGTAATAACAACCCAGCAAGAGTGAAACACCGTGGCTAAGATCACCAAGGGAAATCTTGGAGAGGTGGAATGCCCATCTATCTTTTGGATAAGACTCTTCCATGCCTGTGTATTGCTTATGAAGCTTTGAACTATTTCTGAAGCTTGAGGATCAAGAACAATGGCTAAATTTATCTATATTTTATTAAATTTTCTTTTTACATTATTATCTCTGTATAATGGTTGCTACCAGACATATGTTTCAAGAATGCCCACAGGCAGGTGGTTATTTCTGGCTAAGACCCATAACACTCACCAGTGAACTGTGTTATTTGACAGCATAGGATGTCTACCTTGCAAGCTAGTGGTTATCATTAGCAAGTGGCCTAGATCATGATCGAAGCAAATATTCATACAATTATTAATGTTTAAAATAAGACATTCCCTTACTAAAAACATAGCTGGGTATGAATTAACCAAGAGAGAAGTGACTAAGAAAAAGTTATTTAAGAATAAGAATGAAAGAACTAATAAAAAGCACGTCTAGCTGGAGGAATGGGACAAATAATATTATGAATTTAAGTATTGGTCTCTAATGTCCTCATAGATTACTTAGGTGCGCAAGTGACGGTTTCATGTTTGCAAAGCAATGTGGATTCTCAGACTTCACGTAATATCTCCTTACTACTAACTTGACCATTTTTGTAGAAACCACTTTACATACAAGTGCTAAAGTTTAGATGTAAAACTGATGTTTTTAAAACTCAGGTAATGGAGTCAGAATTTAATACTTTATTTTTTAGGCATATAGTAACTCCATAGTTGTTCATAGCAGCTAATGTAGGATAGAAGTCTTTCAACTACTCTTGTCTTAGGGTGGGGTGGGAGAGTGTGGTTAAACCACACCTGACAGTGTACAGGGTACCATGAGGAATTAGACCCAATCCTTTGAACTATTTCTTTGACCCTCTTTTCTTTCTTTTTTTAAACTAATTTATTTAGTTTTGTGGTCCTAGGAATCAAATCAAGGGATCCATGCATGCAGGGATCCTAGAGATTATAAGCAGGTGGCTTCAATCTTTGCCTCTGCTCTTTTTTCTACTATTTTTAAGGGCCAGAATACCTTAAACATCAACAAAAAATACCATCATAAGACATTCACCACCACAGTGTCTAAGAGAGCCTCAGTAACTGTTTTCTTTATATTGCTTTGGAGTTCGTATACAACTTTGCATGTTTTTCCAATTCTGTATATATGAAATGTCTATCATACCAAGAGATGTGATGTTAGAGTAATTTCTAACATCTGGTTAATGTTTTTCATAATGAGCCAGATCAAAAAATATTTTAGGCATTACAGGGCAACTTTTCAACTCTGCCACTTTAATATAATAGCAATCACAGACAATATGTAACCAAATGAACATGTCTGTGATCCCACTAAATTTCATTTGTAAAAATGGGCAGTTAGCCATGTTGGCTGCTGGACACTTGGCTTAGAGCATGAAGCTTGCAGACACACTTTCTTGGTTCTTGTTTCTGTGTGCTTAGGTGAGTCACTGACCCCCTCTGTGCCTTAATTTTCTCATCATCTCTGTAACAAAAATAGCACTTATTTTACAGGGTTATTTTGAAGGTAAAATTAGAAGATACATGTAAAAAAAAATTTGTTGGCCTGGTCAAGCAGAAAATCAATATTATGTTTGCTACTATTATAAGATATCTGAGAAAATAAGATTATGTATTAGAGATTCCTACAATCTCATCATTCTTCATACCATGCAGTGCATAGTTGTTCAATAAGGAACATATTGGAAGCAAACAAAAGATACATATCACGATACAGTTCTCTTGATCACTTTGTCATTACTTATTTCTGAAGAGTAAGTAATTTTTAGTCTTAATTCTTCCACTAGATCAATAATAATAATGTATATTTATAGGTTTTTAGGCATGGAGTAGAAATTTAAGTTAGACCACTGCAACTGATATATTTATTTTATTTTATTTTATTTTATTTTATTTTGCTTTTTGGGTCACACCGGCAATGCTCAGGGGTTTCTCCTGGCTCTGCACTCAGGAATTACTCCTGGCGGTGCTCAGGGGACCATATGGGATGCCGGGTATCGAACCCAAGCCAGCACAGGCCAGCCGCATGCAAGGCAAATGCCCGACCGCTGGGCTATCTCTCCGGCCCCATATGTTTAAGACCAAAACTTTTAAAGAGAGTTTTTCTAAATATTTTCAGAGCTGTCCAACTCTAGGAAAGACCCCAACGATCTTTTCTTATTGGTATTTGTGCCATATGTAATTACTTCTCTAAGTACTGGTACCACTCTGATTAGCTTCTCAAACACAAATTCCTCCAGAGAACTGAGGAGCTGTCACGTCAGTAGTGACATCACAGAAGATGGCAACTTCCCTCTTGCTAAGTGCTCTTCCCTCTGATTTCTTTCTTGATGATTGATTAGTAAATTGCTATACATATGCAGAAACTTTGGGGCCAGAGTTCTAAGGATAACTTCTGGCCAACAGCCTGCAGTTGGCTGGTAGTCTGATAAACTACAAGAAACAAATCCTGCCAACAACCAAGTTTGAAAGATTATTCCCTGGTACAAAGTCAAATGAGACCCTAGACTGGGGCAGCACTTTGGTCTTAGGAGAGACCTGAGAAAATAGTAAAATATGTGCTCATATTCCTGACTCATGAAATGATGAGGTCATGCACATGTGTTTGTTAAGTTGTTATATTTTATTAATGTTGGTATGCATAAATACACAACTGACACAATATTAAACTCTTTGATTATAGCATTGAGTATAATCAAATTCTTATTGATGAGTTGGTTTGTCAATCATCAAAAGTATTTAAAAAATTAATTTCATTGGCATTGAATTCATCATCTTGGTTCCCTGATAACACTATGGTAATTAATAATCTATCAAAGCAGTTGTATATTCCAACATTCTTGCAAATCTAGTCTTCACAAATACTTCTCTTTCTATAAGCTAGTGCCAGGGAATGACCAAATTTAAATTTTGTGAAATAAAACAAAACATTTTAAAAATGGTAAATTGAACTACTATAACTGCTCTGAGATTGAGTGGCTCATGACAAAGTACGAATTTAGTCTTATGCTTTAAGTGAATAAATGATAACTGGATTTGAAGACTGATCACATCATTGCCCCTATTTCATCTTTACATGGCTTCAGACATAGTTATGATCAGAGTTAGACTAGGGTAGGGCACATTTTATATAGAACTAATTTTCAGAACCATTATCTTCGGACATTTAAAAAATATACTAATTTGCTAAGCAGCTAACTTCCTACTGAACAGTGTGTTTGCACTAAGGGAAATATCTTCTAGGCACCGAATATAACAAATTCATTTTTATCTTCACTGCAAATGAGAATAGACATGGGTAATTATGAGGTGCATGGACTCACTATCATTTTCTACACTGGAGGTGCAAAGGTACCTCCCAATACAGAGACATCATTAAAGTCCAATAGATCTACTGTTCCCATTGGTTTCCAACACTTTCATCAGGATGATGTTTATTTACTTAATTAATGTGCCAATGAATAACACACCTCTCAGTTATTGCCTAATTATTTATTTGAGAGGATATTGTGTCTGATCTGTTTGTTGGTACTCAGAGATAACTGGCTCTTTACTCAGGAGACCACTGGCAGTGTTGGAAATCAAACTGTGATTGCCTACATGTAAGGCAAGTGCCTTACTCCCTTACTATCTCTCATGGCATAAAGACCATGTTTAAATAAAATAGGGCGATGAATAGATTTGGAACATGAGGATTATTTATTTATTGCTTTAATAAAGGGTATGTTTATGTGTATTTGGGGAGAGAGGTGCCAGAGTAGCTGACAGGATAAAATGAAAATATTGGAGATATTTGAAAGCCTGAAACCATCACCCTCTCTCAACAGAGCTTCTAGAACACGCATCTCTAAGAAAATTGTGCACTTTGATGCTAAAAGCCAGAGTGATAAAACCCTACTCAACCAGGCCTTCCATTGACAGCAAAGAGTGAGTTTTCCTTCTCCTGCTTTCCTTTCTGGCCAAAAAATGATCTCTCTGACTCTGATGTCCATTTGTCCAACCTCCCAAACCCCTCTCCAAAATAAAAAAAAAAATTAAGTGTCTTTAAGCTTCTAGGAAAATATTTCAACTGCTGGATAAACCAGATAAACAGAACAACTTTAAGCTTGTGGGCTACCCGTCACGTCTAGTCTCCTCTCTTTAATTCCCCCCAGCATTGCTTAAGCTCTTTTCCATCATTCCCCTAGAAACCTGAGTCAAACTTTCTACCCCACCAATAACTCAAAGAGCACGCACAGTGAAAATGAATCCATCTAAGAAAATCTCACACCCCAATTAACAACAGATCAAAAGAAGGATGAGCAAAGGGTGCTGACTGTTTAGACACATACCCACAACATGCTGGGTGGCTCAATAATGCTTAGTGTAGATGCACTAGGGATTCCAAGAAACTCCCAACAGCGTGCCAGAAGTCAGGTTGTCGTTAAGAGAGGCTTGTATTCATGCCTCTTGTATTTTAGTTGAAAACATAGATGAAAAGACTGATACTTTTCTCTTATATCTCTGAAGGATGGTCAAACAAGAGAAATTTCATTTCTTTCTTATAGAAATAGAAGGACAAATCCTTCTTTAATTCTTCCCTTTCTGAAGGGTTCTGAGGGAGGAACAGACATTAAATGATGTTGCCCTTGATTTCCCTCACATTGGCTGATTTTTTATCTTTTTTCAAGTGGATATATAGGGCAGGTGTTCAAAGGCTTAAGTTCCAACAATAGATATTCTAGTGACTGATAATTCATACGTGTTTCAAGCAGTATAAACACACCTCAGAGGTACCACAAGCTCAGTTCAGATCAAATTCCATAATAAAGGGAATATTTTTTATAATACCCTAGGTTTAACCTATTTTTATGGAACCAGGGAGATAGCACAAGGGTTAGAATACACTTAAGAATGCCTGGCACCAGGTGCCACCACTTCCAGATCTATTGGGTTTTAGAAATACCAAAGAGCTGCTTGACTCTGGTAATTCCCAGCGTCCTCAGGACCTTGTGGCAAACAATGCTGAATTTGTCTACTAAGTATCTCTGGAGTGGCCATTGGGACCCCTGAATACTGTTCATCAGGATTCATAAAAAATTTCTTTTAATCCTTGGGTAATACAGTTACAACAGTGTTAAAATTTATAGTTGTTTGGTATGTTTTGTTGGTAGAGGTGAGGGGTCACAGATGGTGCTGAGGCTTACTCTTGGCTCTGCACTCAGGAGTCACTCCTGGATGGTTCAGGGAGCATATGGGTGCCAGGGTCGAGTGTATGCAAGGAAAGGTCCTTAGTCTCTATTTTATCACTCTGAAATCCAAAATTTATATTTTAATATGAAAAGTTACACCACCACTAAATTGAGCATAAGCCTTCACTCAATTGAGAGAAGGAATCCGGAGCTCCAACCTCCGTCACTGTTCCAGAGTCAGAGATGCTGTCTCGTTTGCCAAGGCATCGAAAATCAGATGGGCTGGACATGTGATGTGACTTGGAGAATGACCGATGGACTAGAGCCATTACCGACTAGATCCCAAGGGACGTCAAAAGATCACGTGGCCACCCACCTTCAAGATGGACAGCCTTCTTCATCAAGACCCTGAACAAATGGTTTGAGGCTCTTTGTATTCCTGGAGCAAGCAGATCCCATTTGGCTACACTGGCACGTGATAGAGACAAATGGAAACATTACTGGCACCTGCTTGAGCAAATCAATTTATAACGGGATGTCAAGTGATCAAATGAAGTGATCAAACCTCCACCATTATTCTTATGTCACCTTTAATTCAATATTAATTCCTACCCACACCTCCCCTACCATTGTTAATAAATTTTGAAATATAAGGCCAAGAGATTGTTTAATATTGTCTATCCCATTGTTTTTATCTCTTATAGTCTACAATGAATGATGTCATTCAGTATTTTGTCTTCTCCATCTGAATTATTTCACTGAGTACAATACCCTCCAGTTACAATCATATTGCATTGAGTTGTGTTGACTTCATTTTAAATCTATATAACACTATATCTATATAATATTTCATTGTGCATGTATACACACAACTTTATTCATTCATTGGTCACTGGGTTGGTTGGGTTGTTTCCAAATCCTGGCTATGGTATTAAACATAGCAATGATTATAAGTGAGCATGTATCTTTTCAAATGAATGTGTTTTTAAGTTTGAGGGTAGAAGCCAGGAAGCAGAATTGCTGGGTCATATGGACTCACGGCAGAGCCTGGCAAGCTACCCTTGTCATATTTGATATGCCAAATACCAGTAACAATTATTGACCTCATTCACATGACCTGATGGAATGGTTTGAGGCTCTTTATGTTCCTGGAGCAAGCAGGTGCCCTTGGGCTCTACTGGCATGAGACAGGACATAAGGAGATGTTACTGGTGCCCGCTCGAGCAAATTGATGATGAACGGGAAGACAGTGACAGTGACAGTGATGGAAGCTCTACTTTCACTTTTATGATGAATCTCCAAACTGTTTCCACAGAGACTGGACTAGGCGATAGTGACTGAGGGCTCCCTTTCACGCATCCTCACCAACACTGACTATGCCCAGTCTTTAATATAGGCCGTTGTTACTGGTATGAGATGATATCTCATTGTCATTTTGATTTGCATTTCCCTGACAATGAACACTTTTTCATATGCCTGGAGGCCGTCCATATGTTTTCTTTGGAGAAGTGTCTATTTATCTCTCCCCCACTTTTTTAATGAGATTATTGTTTTGTTGTTGCTAGTGTTAATAACCATCATCCGAATTGTTAGATAAATGGCTCCTATGGACTATTTCAACACAGGGTTCCCATAAGCCTTCAATTTGAGAAAAAAAAAACACAGCATCTGTGTCATGCAATAAAGTGAGGCACAGTTAAATGAAGTGTTCTTGTGATGTGCATTATACACTCCCTGAAGACTATACGAAGGGAAAATCATGTCAGTAGATGAAACTAGATCCTCTCCTGCCTTGATCTGTCCCTAGTCTTCCTCCATTAAAGAGGATGACTTTGACTAAGCCTGGGCTATTGGGACCTGTTAGAATTTCCTACCTAGGGCACGTGAGTTTCAGAAGCCCCATCTCTGTCCTCCAGAGCACCTTCCATTCTTTCACCCTCAGTCAAGCTTCAGTCCTAAAGGGAACCTGCTCTGCCCTCTACAGAGTGAGCATCACAGGACCATGCCAACCTCGTAGAGTTCAATGCTCTGCCTCACTGTCAAGGACAATTGCCCAGGAAAGAATCATGTGTGGCTTGTTTGTTTTTTTGTGTTCTAGAGTCCACTACAACACCTGGTACATAGTAGATACTGCATCACTTGATCACTTGATCACTTGACATCCCATTATTCATCAATTTGCTCGAACAGGCACCAGTAATGTTTCCATTTGTCCCTGCCACATGCCAGTGTAGCCCTATGGCATCTGCTTGCACCCAGAATATGAAGAAGACACTGTATCAGAGTAGACAATGTGTACTTTGGATGACTTAATGGTGAAAGTAAATTCTGCTTAAAGTAAATGTGACATTAAAAGTACTACCACTACAAGCATAGACCTTGAAGTTCCTCCATTTCCCAAAAAGGAAGTCACATTTTGATTGTGTTGGAGCAAATTTAGGCAGACCTTACAAACTGGGGCATAGACCAAGCTATAAAGTCTTTGACAAGAAGAAAATGCCTTTTCTGAGCCTTTCTTATAGGTGGGCATTTCTCATTTCTGTGATTCTCTACCTCAATTATCCATCAAGTACATGGAAATACTAAAATTCATCACTTTTTTTAAATAAAAATTGTATTTATTTTAAATAAATTTATTTATTTATTTACTTATTTATTCATTTATTTATTTATTTTTTGATTTTTGGGCCATACCCAGCAATGCTCAGGAGTTACTCCTGGCTCTGCACTCAGGAATTACTCCTAGAGGTGCTCAGGGGCTATATGGAATGCCAGGGGATCGAATCCGGGTTGGCCGCATGTAAGGCAAAAGCCCTACCCACTGTGCTATTGCTCCGGCCCCTCATCACTTTTTTTAAACCACCAAAGAGCTCTAGGAAACAAATGGGTTTGCAATAAATTTCCTCAAATTCTAGCTAAAGAACATAAATTGTTATTTCAGCTTCTCACTTTTACTACCATTCTCACCAACCCCATTTCCCCTACAAACACACACACACACACACACACACACACAAAACTCCAGCAGCTAATCTCATTTAATCTTTTTTTAGGTTACAGTACATGCTTTGAGACTTAAAACTCAGACCAGGCAAATTCCTTAGGCTTAGTTCCAGCAGGAAGCTTCAGGGCACACGCATGTGTAGAAACATTCCCTTGTGCAGAAGGGAGGATGACCTCCAGCTCAAAACTACCTGGACCAGCTGTCCCAGGGCACTGCATAGGAGGAGATTTCATTCATACTAGATGTATTAAGTTGCCTGTTCCCAATCTGACAAACAGGTAAGACTGGCCCTTCCCTCCTTTTTATATTTCCAATAATTTGCCTTTCTGTTTTTATCTCCTAAAATGGAAGATCTCCTCCCCTCCATGTGTTGCACGTGTGGCTGCAGTGCCCAGCTGCGTTGGCACGTGGCAGACAGGAGACAGGCTTGTCTACATCCAGGGCTCTGCCCCGTGGGCTCTGGATGGTTGATGGTCTAATATAGAAAAAGACTGGGCCTCCTGGGATGAACCCAGAGCCGCAGCAGAGTCTGGTAAGCTATCCATGGTATATTCGATATGCCCAAAACAGTAACAATAATGGACCTCATTCCCAAGTAATGGAGATGTTACTGCTGCCCACTCAAGCAAATCAATAATCAATAGGAAGACAAGTGAAAAGGAAGAGTTCCAAAAAGGCTGAGCTTAGACTTGATCAATTATTAGAGCAGCCAGAGGGTGAAATCTCTTCTCCCACCCAAAGCTAGAGTCTATACATGTGATCTAAACACTCATGATGTGAGATAGCTGGAATGTATATCCATTTGCTTGAGTATTCAGTTGGTTGGGATTCTGATGAGGCAAACTACTAATCTTATGTTCCAATACCTGACCACTAGGTTCCTCTCCAATTCCCTCCATTTTCAAAGCCTTCCTCCAGAGGCTATGAGCCTTCTGTTTTCTTCCAATAAAGACCTCATTTTAATTGGGTCACCATGCACCATTTTAGCAGTTAAATACTTGTAAAGACGTAATATGGAAAATGGCAACATTTCCCTCTGCCTGCACACATTCATGTACAAACACAGACACACACACACACACACACACACAAGTGCTACATACCCATTCAGACCTTTCTCTCCCATCCTTACAAAGTGACTCATTGAAAATTTTTTAAATGTTTAATATTAATATTACTAAAAGCATGAAAATTTAACTTTTCTTATTTACAGCTGAGATGTAAACTCTATGCCAGCTATAATTGCCTTCTTTTGCAACTCTCCCATCTGGAGTAAATGATTGTCTCATTTATTCATTTGCAGATTGTTTTATGTATGTCTCACCAAACCTGTCAATAAAACTGGGTATCTCCTCTCAATTCATCAAAGCACATTACAGAACTTCTGTCTATCTATCTACCACCACCTATTATTGAAATATTTATCTTGTGAATACATTTTCAATCCTCTATTCATTTTGCATTTCCTTGAACTAGTTCTAGACCTAAAATTAAGACTCTTTCACTCTTTCTCTCTCTGTGTCCCTCTGTTTTTGGTTCCCTTTCCTGAATACCACTTTTTTCACTTATTCTTCAGCAGCTTCTTATGAAAGCACTTGTGAGGTAAAATTTATGAAACATTTATTTCATGCTTGATTGATAGTTTAGTTGGGAATAGAATTCAAGATTAGGAGAATTTGCATAAAAATTAGAAAGCATGTTATTCTCTACATTCCAAATTGCTCTCAGGAATTCTAATTATATTTCTTGAAACTTTGTATGAAGACTAATTAAAAATAATTTCTAGGGCCAGAGTGATAGCCCAGCAGGTGGGGCGTTTGCCTTGCAGCGGCTGGCCTGTGCCGACCTGGGTTCGATCCCGGCATCCCATATGGTCCCCCGAGCACCACCAAGAGTAATTCCTGAGTTCAGAGCCAGGAGTAAACCCTGAGTATCGCCGGGTGTGACCCAAAAAAGCAAAATAATAATAATAATAATTTCTAGACCATCTCCCTTTCTCCCCAATAGGCACCACATCTAGCACATCTTGAGGACCCACTCCCTGAGAAAAATAATCTGGCAGCCATAGCTGGTGGCTTACTGCTCAGCCTAAGAATATGTGCTGAGCCCAGAAGTGCTATGGGACAGCAGTCTACCCCCGTGGTTCAGGGAAGGCATGGGAACACCAGTGCTAAGGACTGAAATGGGGACTCACACATACCAGGAATGTATCTACTGCTTGTGCTGTCTCCCTGGCCCATTCTTTTTTCCCTTAATTTTTACTATACCACCGTGAGATATACAATTACAAGGATGTGCATAATTGGGTCTCTGTCATATAGTGTTCCAGCACTCAGCCCTCCACTTGTGCCCCATTCCCACCACCAATGTCCAAACACTCCCTCCCACACAATCCCAGCCTGCCCCTATAGTAGGCACCTTTCTTTCTCTTTCTCTCCCTTTCTGTCCCTAACTCTGTATTTTTTCTCTCTCTTCTCTTATACTTTGTGGCTTGCCCTACAGATATTAATGGTTTATGATGTCTCTATGTGTATATTCAATAGTGAGTTCTAGTGTGACATCATAATTCCTCATTCCCCATAACCTCCCCAGTTTGTTGCAGCTAGAATGAACCTTATAGTGTATAAATATGAAAGATCCTGGGAAGGACCTGGCCTAATTTCCATTATTGTCTAAATCTGTCGTGTGGCTGCTGGCGCAGCTGTGGGTTTGAGTGTCTCTCGTTTGGTGTTGCTGGCTATGGAGGCTGGGAGCTCGCAGCCACGCCCGCTGACATGGAGGTGGAGGAATGGGAGGAGGAGCCCAAAACCCCACTCCAAGTCCAGTCCCTGGCCCATTCTAATACATTTAACAATATTTTCCATAGTTGTTCTGTTTTTATGATGATGCACTTTTAAATATTTTTTATTTTATTATACCACTGTGAGATATACAATTGCAAACATGTTCATGATTGGATTTCAGTCATACAGTGCTCCAGCATCTGTCTCTTCACCAGTGCCCTATTCCTGCCACTAAAGTCCCCAGATTCCCTCGGTCTTCCCCCCCAGCCTGCCTCTAAAGGAGGTACTTTCCCTCTCTCTCTCTCTCTCTCTCTCTCTCTCTCTCTCTCTCCTCTCTCTCTCACGCATTGTGGCTTGCCCTACATACATTTAGAGATTAATGTGATGATGGGCTTATATGTTGATCTTCTCTCATCCATCATGTTGGGCAATGGCTGAGCTCTTTCACTCAGAAACATCATAACTTCAGTTTTTGTGGAAAAAATCCTTGAAATATGGAATTGATGTATTATTTTCCCCTTTTTCTGTTCTTTTTCTGAATGCCTATACTTTTATATAAGATTTTTATAGATTTTTTTTATTTTACTATTTTCTTTTTTAAAAGCAATCAATCTTGAAATGAATCATGATTAAATCATAATGATAGAAATCAACTCATTTTATGTTTAATATTTTAATTAAGATTTTACGATCTTTTACATTTTTGTGGTTTGTTTTGTTTCATGATCACATTGAAGCAGTGATTAGGGATTAATCCCAAAGGTCACTCTCAATAGTGCTTGGGTGACCATGTATTTCTAGGGATTGAACCCAGGCATCTCCTCACATACAAAGCAAGCACTCAGACTCTTATCTGGCCCTAAATTTTTATCTTTAATGTTCATTAGATCATTGTTATTTGCTTCTATTATTTTATAATGTGCTTTTTGGTTATCTCTTTGAAGCAATTCACACTTTTAAAACAAATTTTATTTAAGTATAAACATTTTTCCCCAAGATTTTTTTTATCCTGGCAATATTTTGACCTCAGTACTGGATTTTGGGTCTTCTGAAACAAAACTCCACAAACTAGGTGTCTTAATATAAGATAAACATATTACCTCACAGTTGTGTGGCAGAGAGTGCTGGGTAAAGGTGTTGGCAGATTTTGTTTGTTATGAGGACTATGAAAGAGGAATCTGTCCCAGGAATCTGTCCCAACACCCACCTGTGCCTGTCCCAGGACCCACTCCCTGAATTATCAGTGACAATCTTCTTTCTTTGTCTTCACACAGTCTTCTATTTCTATGTGTTTCTTTCTCTTCATTGGGCATTTTCATTTGACACCAATCATATTGAATTGGGGTGAATTCACCTGTGCCATTTACCTGTGTTATCTCCTGTAGATGTTTTCTCACAGGCAAAGCTAAGAAAAAACATTCCATCTCCTACTTGGAGGATTAAATCCTAAAGGGCTGTAACATGGATGCAATGAAGAGGGAAGAGATTCCAGTATATAAACCATTATGTATTCCTTGTTTCCACTGTGCTTTTCAACACCCACCTATGCCTGTTGCTTTCCAGTCCACCCATTCTTCAGACTGTTGACAGGAACAGCTCTGCCCTGGAGCAGGGGGAGGGTTCGAAACCCAGTTACAAATTTCAACCCCAAATTTATACCATAACTGACTTTGTGTTTTTTGGATATCTCAGATAAAACAAATTGCTTTTATGAATTATTTTTCCTCTATAGAAGGAATTCTGTTTCCTTGGGTCTTCTGAGTCCAGTACTAACTGACCTTAAATAAATTTTATTTTAAGCTTCCAAAAGTTTTTGATATCTCTTTTCTTGTTTTCACTGCCCTTATATATTTATGCTATTAAAAATAATCCTTCATAGGCTCCCTGTGTTTTTGTTAGACTTTTGTACAGAACACCGTTGACATATGTATTCAATTCACTTTGTTTACCTAGAAATTCTTTTACCCGCACTCCCACTCTTTTGTGCTTTGAATTGCCAGAGTTGGTTCACGTAACCAAAAATCAGGCTTGTAGAGAAGATGGAGAGAAACAGAGGGGGTGGAATGAAAGTAAAAGCCATTGCACCCTTTCCCTACAGGCGAGCCTAATGTTCTGTCATATTCCAGCCAAACATTGCAGGAATTCACTGGGGTCAGGAAGTTTCCTCTCTATCCTCCAGGAGCTTCCTCTCTATCCTCCAAGAGTTTCCTCTCTATCCTCCAGGAGTTTCCTCTCTATCCTCCAGGAGTTTCCTCTCTACCCTCCAGGAGTTTCCTCTCTAACCTCACTCACACTTCTCTGTGTTTGAACTAATCCCCCTTCCCCATCTCTTGCAGCCAGGGTAGTTAGTCCAAGACTCCCTGACTCCACAGAACCAATGCCAGTCGCTACTAGCAGAAGGGTTTCCTTCTGGCTGCAGCCCTTTTCCGGGTTACACAGATGTAAAGTCTGGTTCAAGAAGCTGAATGCTACATCTCCCTCTCTACAGGGGCTCTCTAATTCTGCAAGTTTCTCCAGCCCTATGGCGTCACTTTCAGACCCAGACTTTCTTCTCTCAACAAGATTCAATTGAGAAAAGAAAGCTACTATCTCAGCATCTAAAAATTAAAAATAAAAACAGGATTCCAAGAGCTGCTCACCACTCAGGTACTAAGTTTCCCTGAGCCGGTCCTGGGCCGGTGGTCAGGATTCCGGCTGCACCAGCCCCAGTGCATTTCTTTGCAAGTCTCTCAGAGTATATGTCATTGAGATGGTCATCATTTTCCATTTGAAAAATCATCTAGAGAGGTTTAAAAAAAAATGCCCGACACTCAGATATCACTATGTTTTCACTTTGGAGGTGAGCGCTAAAGAAAGGAAAGGTATATGCTGCAGATAGATTCTTCACCGCCCGGTTTTATCATTCTGAGTAGAGAATAAAGATAATCATGTCCCTTGCTTGATTTCTGCCAGGCCATAAAGCAGTAAGTGGAAGCGCCGTCTCATAGACAAATCTCCTTTCTCCTTTCTCCAGGGACTTTCCGGTTCAGATGCACCAATTTTAGCAATTGACAGAGGTCACTTTGCCTTTACAACTGGCCCTTCAGTAGCTTTCAAAAAGTGAGCCTTAGAGGGACTTGTGAAGGATGGTGATGATGGCTTTGCATTTTAGCTTAGGGCAGGTCAAAAATGAGCAATTTAAAGGCTTTGGGATAAATTATGTCAGTAATTTCAAAAAGTAGGTTTGGGTTCTATCTAACATAAAATTGTGCAGAAGAGCAAAGTCTCTTAACTTCTCTTAAAAATAAAAGACTAGATTATTCGACATTTTAGGATGCTGGAGGTTAAGAAAAGTGAAAGAAGGGGAAAATAGGAAATAGCTACCCAAGCCACTTCTACCATAGATATTTCTTTCTGTTTTTTTCCTTTTTTTTTAAATTTTTTATTATACCACCGTGTTTTTTTCCTTTTTTGGATTTAGAGTCACACCCGTAGTACACGGAGTTTACTTGTGGCTGTTCTCAGATCACTCTTAACAATGCTTGGGGCACCATATGGATTGTTGGGAACTCAACCCAGGTCAGTTGCATTAAAGGCAAGCACCTTGAGCACTGGGATATTTCTTTGCCTGCCCCAGTTCTATGTAACCAACTAACTCCTTGACCACTTCACAGGACACATTGTAAAAATACTGATAAAAATGGTATTTTCTATAAATGCCCAATGACATTAATAGGTAAAAAGTTGTTTAAGACAGCAAAGTTTTCATCTGTAAGCTCCTCTCTCATTTTGCTTGGGTATAAGAAAAAATTACCCCAGAATTATACCCTATTGGAAAATTATCTTACTAGGGGCTGGAGAGATAGTACAGCAGGTGTGGTACTTGTTTTGCATGTGGTCAAATAGGCTTTAACCCTCAGACCCCATATTTTCCCCGAGCCCACCAGGAGTGATCCCTGAGTGCAGAGTCAAGAGCAAACCCTGAGCAAGTCTGATGCATTCCATAAACTACCAAAAAAGGAAAAGAAAAAAAATAAGCTACATAACTAGAGATTCAAGGTTTCAAGACCCAATTTCCAAAGCTGAAAATAGATTTGCTGACTCTCACAGTACCTAAAAAGGAAAATTACGGTGCTAATGCAGCAGTACAAATTTCGCAGTAAAATATTAGTATTTGTATCTGTTTTTATTTAAAAAAATCTGTTTGGGTCAATGGGACACTTTTCTTCCATGTTTCTGATCCAGCCTGGCACCACATATGTTTCCCTGAACAATCCCAGGAGTGATCCTTGAGCATAGCACCAGCGTTAAGCCCTGAGCTTAACTAGGTGCACCCCTAACCATAAAACAGAGCAAGCAAACAAGAGAAAGTCTGTTAATGTCCAAATAAAAATAGGTTTCAAATAATACATATTTTTATGCTTTATATTTTTGAAAGCTTGGGAAAAATGTAACTCAGAGAATTCCAGATATGAATAGCATGAAGAGGCTCACAAGCAGCTGGGGAGGCTGGAACTCGGTTTGCCCCGGGCCCAGCTGACTATGGGACCCCAGGAGGGCAGACAGGTTTGGGGAGTGGGCCCGTCACCTCTGGGGGGTCCCGGAAGCAGCCGGATGAGACTCGCCCATCACACTAGCCACCGTTTTCGCTGTCAGGACGCTGAGAAACTGCCTCACGACCAGATTAACAGAGCAAAACCAGTTTGAGCCAGTTCGCGCGGCGCTGCAGTCCATTAAAATAGTGGAAACAGTGATGTCTTTTAATGCACTGCATTCCACGAAGAGCAGGAAAGTTTGGCGGGAAGGAGAGATAAAGAGGAGAGAAGTGACATACAGAACCTGCCAAGTAGTTGAGGTGTGGGAGGGGGGGAGGGAGGTGGGGACATTGGTGATGGGAGATGGGTTTGGGTGGAGGGATGGGTGTTGGAACACTGTAGAACCAAAACTCTACATGAGCATCTTTCAATTGTATGTCTAAAATGGTGTAATAATATTTGGGGGGTTAATAATAAAATAAAATTTAAAAAAATTAGGACATGCAGGAATCCACAGACTATACCAATTTGAACAGCGAGGCCTGAAGGCCAAGTGGATTAAAGTTAAAGGAGCTATACAAAAAAAAAAATTCCAGATATGATTCTGGCTGCTGAGTCAGGACTAGGCTTTTACTTTCCAACCTTCTTCTGTTCCCACTTGCTATTCCAATTAGGTGAAGGCCTTTTCCCCATTTTTCTAAAATCTCAGATATTTTGTCTTGGTGAGCAGCAGGAAGCTGTTGTGTGGTTTTCCATGGCACCACCACTAACTCCCTCTGGGAGCTCTTAAAGCTGCAGCAAGTTTAACCACACAAAGCTTTCTCATCTGACTTTTAAAAATTTAGTACCTAACTCTGAGTTTCTCTTTCCAGGGTGTCCATCTATGCAGCAAGTAACAGCCTTGCCATTCATCGATTTTTTCTCTATCATAACCTATAGACAACCTTGGACACACCCAGGAAGGTTGAGCTGCTTTCAGAGGTTGTGGAAGTGCGTGAGCAGCTTTTCATCCAGCTGCAGTTTCACAGCAACCTCACAGACAGATCATATTTGCATGTTTGTTTTCAAAACCCCCGAGGGTGCTCAGGAGTCCTGAGGCCCCACTGGTGATTCTCTTCCAGCACAGCCAGAAATTGAACACAAGGGCTTGAGGATGCTACTCAGAGGCTATGGATGACCCTGGTCATTCCAGCATTCTTAGGGGCCTCCAGGGTTGCACCCAGTGATTATGTTATTATACTGTCTCCTGGCACAGATAATATGTTTATTAGTCACAGAAACAGATTCCGAGATAGACTTGGGTATTGGCTTAATCAAGAAAGATTAAATCAAATATTGAATTTGACACAGGTCAGTCAACTTCCAAAATAGGTGTCTTTGGGGATGGGAAGATAATAAAAGGATTACGGCACAGGTCTTGCAACTGCCTGATCCTGATTTAATCCTCAGCACCACTTTGTCTACTGGACACTTCCAGGTGTAACTCTGGAGGCCCCCAACATCTCCAGGCTGGATCTGGGGGTCTCTAGCTTTGCTGGGTCTGGTGGTCCCTAGCTCTGCTGGTTCTAGTGGTCTCTAGCTTTGCTGGGTCTGGTGGTCTCTAGCTCTGCTGGATCTGGTGGTCTCTAGCTCTGCTGGATCTGGTGGTCTCTAGCTCTGCTGGATCTGGTGGTCTCTAGCTCTGCTGGATCTGGTGGTCCCTAGATCTGAAGAAGGGTATAATCAATGTCTCATTCCTGAGCCCTAGCTTTGATTGTCAGGCTTAGCTGACAGTATCACCAGAAGTGGTGCCAATCCCTGAGTACCTCTTGAGAGCCCTTCTGTCCCCAAAGGTGTGTTTGGTCTCCAGACTACATCAATGGATAGTAGGATAGTGAAATGCATAATTCAGGCTATACATTAAGGCTAAGTGCAGATATTTCTAGAGATAAGATGTGTAGTGTAAGAATACTGCATTATATATGTGTAAACCTGTTGTCTCTGTGCTAGAGCGATCCTTGGACTGTATTTATACCCAGCATCTGCAGAAGTTCACTGAACATTCAGTAATCAAGCAAAAGGTAGGCTGCAAGCCAAAGGACAATAGTATACTGGGCATACACAGGCAAATCTTAGTCTTACTAGTGAGGCGAGCAGGCTCCTAATTAAATCTATTCAAATTAGAGCAGTGCCTTTCAACCTTTGTTTCAGATACTCTGGAGGAAGTGCAGAAGGAGAAAGTGAGTGAGCAGTGCATAAAGTTTACAAAATTAATATCAATGTTCAATCAGTGTTGGCCTGGGTGTGGGAGGAAAATTCACCTCATTCACTGCTTGTAGGAATGGAGATTGGTCCAACCATTTTGTTAAACATTATTGACATTTTTCAGAAAACTAAACTTTGCGCTTCCATATGACCCAGTAATTTCACTTCTGGGCTGTCCAGGGAGCTCCGCCAGGGTCCCCGACAGTGCCAGGAAGCGAAGTTCCCTTCTACCTCCGAAGCCGGCGAGAACGGATGAAAACTCAGGAATCCGATGCAGTTTTAAAAGGCTTTACTTATCACAGGTTCAGGCATACAAATCAGCAACAGGAAAAGCCCGGTGCTTAGGATTCCAGGCTAGAACCCTAGCCACGTGTAGGCCAAGATGGCGGCCACCACGTGTAAAGGCACTGTAAAGGGAGAAGAAGACAAGACTTCCAAGAAGGGTGAGTGCTCACAAAGAGAGAGCCCAAAAAGAAGGCGCCCGAGAGAGGGAAACAGGCTAGTTTTATACCCCTGCAACTCAGACCTTCCTCCCACTGTTACGGAAAGCAGGGAGGGTCAAATGCCCTTAGGTAATCCCTCCCTGCACCTCACCTAGGCCCTTTAGTATGCTAATGTTTTGAGCCAAGATCTGCCTGAAAATGCCTTTATAGGGGTAGAGAAGGGGGTTTCTGAGATGGCATGTCTCTGTACCAAAGACTAATACTAATGCCAGTTAAATATTTCTCCAAGCCTTCACAAGTCTCTTCTACTTCATTCTAGTTTTTGTATTTTAGTTGCCTTTGGAGTATATCAGGGAGCCATGCTTGTTTGCTTGGAAGCAAACAGCATTTCTCTCTGGTCTAATTACTTAGGGGTCCTCACGTGGCCAGGCTAATATGCTGGTAAGATCTAGCTAGTCCCACGATGATTGTGGTAGCTTGGGAGAATATTTATACCAACTAGTACAGCATACATGGTCAGATAAACTGCCACATTTAGACTACCCCCTTATCTACAAAGTGATTTGCAGGCGGCAATTCAGAGCAGATGCAGCGGCCCTTAGAGGAGTCCTGCAACACTGGGCATTTACTATATAGAAGCAAAACACTCTTCTACTCAGAGAAAAATACTTGCATGCCTATATTCATTGTAGCACGATATACAATAGCCAAACTCTAAGAACAAATGACAGAATAAAGAAACTATGGTAAAAACATGCAGTTGGATACTGATCAGCTATAAGAAAAGATGAAATCATGTAGTTTGCCACTGCATGGACAGAACTGGGACGATAGTATGGTGAATGAAGGTAGCCAGAAGGAGATGAACAGGCACAGAACAATCTTTCTAAATGTGACATATTAAAAAATACATAGCAAGGCAACCACAAGTGATCAATTTAAGAAATGGTCTAGAGAATAGAGTTGACAAGGCAGTTAGATGTGAGGAGTGGCATGGGATAGGTCGGGCAGAGGCAAAAGTGGAGAGGAGAAGACTCTGCTGTTGGCATTGTGTCGGAATGTATGCATGAAACCCTACTACCACAGTATAGAATTGTGAGTCACAATGGCTAGAATAAAACATATTTAAAAAATGGCCTGTGTCCAACACACACCACAAACCAATTAGAGCAGAATCCTCGGGTGAGATTGGGTGAGAAATTTGAACATACATCCTGGGCGCTGTTGATGTTTCACCCAGTCTAGAGAAGACCAATGTACACATTCCTGTGTATGTTGTAGGGGAATGATGGAAACCTCCTGTAACAGGAAATGCAGGGTGATTGGTCTTTCAAAATGGATCTGGCGTTGAAGAGGATCTGCAATTATTTCTGGAAACACAATCAAATGATGGACATAAGTTTGCAGTACACCTGCCCAGAGCCTCTGCATCTGGTCTGGAGTTGCCTCCTGCAGGTCACTTTGTAGATAGGAGGGCAGTGTAAATATGGCAGTTTATCAGACTATGTATTCTATACTACTGGTATAAATATTCTCTCGTGCTACCACAATCATCGTGGGACTAGCTAGATCTTACCGGTATATTTGCCTGGCCACATTGGATCTCTAAGTAATTAGACCAGAGAGAAATTCTGTTTGCCTCCAAGCAAGCAAGCATGGCTCCCTGATAACTCAAAGGCAACTAAAATACATAACTAACATGAAGTAAAGGCGAGACTCTTGTGAAGGCTTGGAGAAATATTTAACTGGCTATATTATAATCTTTGGTACAGATGCATGCCTTTGTATTCTGAGATACAGTTCATCTCCAGAAACCCCTTCTCTCTACCCTGCAAAGACATTTCCTAGGCAGATCTTGAGTCCGCAACATTAACATCTCAAATGGCCTAGGTAAGGTCCTGGGAGAAATTACCTGAGGGCATTTGGCCCTCATGGCTTTCCACTATAGTGGGAGTTCAGCGTTTCCAGGAATATAAAACTAGGCTGCTTCCTCTCTTCACTCTCTTTTTGGGCTCCGCTCTCTCGGGCGCTCTCTCCTTTTCCCCCTTTCTGCTGGCCCCTTTGTCTCTGTCTCCTCTCTACAGGGCCTTAACATGTGGTGGCAGCCATCTTGGCCTATCATGGCCAGGGCCCGGGGAAGCCTAAGTTTGGAGTTTTTCCTATTGCTAATTTGTATGTCTGAACCTGTGATAAGTAAAACATTTTAAAACCTCGCCAGATTCTTGTGTCTTTCTCTGTCTGCTGACCACAGATCCCTGGGAAAGAAGGGCATCCCTGACCCTGCTCTGGATTTTGTGTGGGGCGCCTCAGCATTTCCCCACAGATATTGGTCCCTTAGGGATCCAAGGAGGTTCGAGGAGTGTTCTAGAATCATGAGCTGTAAGCATGACTTCAGGTATCAAATCAGGTGTGAAAGCTCCAGGGAGTGACCTCTGACCCTCGGAAGGGAATGTAGCAGGAAGGAACATACTGAAAAGTCAGTTTGACAATGAATTCTGAAGTGTCCTACAGACCACTGGGGACAAGGGCCTTTCTCTTTAGAGGTGAATAAAGCTATAATCTAGTTGCAGGTCTGTCTTTGTACCTCTGGTACTAAAAGAGCCTCCCATCTGGAATAAATAACAATTAAAAAGTTGACATTTGAGTAGCCACCAGTGGTCTTACAAAGAAGGCAATCAATTGAGAAGTTTACTAAAATAATTCTGATTTGCTAAGTTGGGTACCAGAGTGTGAAAGACAGCTAGCTGACTCAGGAGACAGCTGAGTTTTCCACAGCAAATGTGAAAAACAGTGCTGAGCAGCTCTGCTTAGTACACTGTTAGGTGGGTTTTTTTTTAGCTTTCTTGGTAGTCTATGAAAATGCAAGACCAGACATTCAACCCACAACATCGGCTTCAAACACAGAGACTTATCCAGAGTGGTCATTTCCAACTATCTTTGTCACTGTGGTCCTTTTCTATCCAACTCCCTTCTCCCCAGCAACTGAGGGGCAGGCTTCCAATGAGGACCACAACTCCTGACCCCTGTTTCAACTATCCTTAAGTGTTAGTCTCATACTATAGGTTTTTTTTTGTTTTAATATTTCATAAATGAGTGCAATCATTGGTGGAGGGATGGGTGTTGGAACATTATATGACTGAAATCCAATCATGAACAGCTTTGTAATAGTCTACCTCATGGTTATTAAATAGAAAAATTAAAATTAAAAGAAAATAATAAAAAAGTTAGTAAACTACAAAAAGAACACAGAAGATCTACACCATTATCTGGTTCTTATATGGTAATCTCTACAAGTTCTGTTTTGATGTTAAAAACTTGATTTTAAAAGTTAAGTTTATTTCAATTGAGGTCTAATTGACATAGAACATTAATTTTCAAGCATCTAAAATAATGGTTCAGCAATTTTACATATTGCTGTATCATAAACATAAAATCTATTTAATATTCATTATAGTCATCAGAGTTTCCATTTATAGTGACAAGGGGCAGTTTTTTCTTTGAGAACCTTTGAAACTTCCAAACATGCAATATTCTAGCTTTTTACTATAATCATCATGCCATACATTATTTTCCCAGGAATTATTTATTTCATAACTTTTTTATCTTCTGCTACCCCTTTCACATTTCCACCACTCACATCTCATCTCTGGAAACCACTGAGTCCAAGGAAGATTTTACTTTATTATCTTTTTGGATAATGATGAGAATTTCAGAGTAATTAAAAGGAACCTCTGTGAAAGAGAATTCCAAGGCCACAGGGAGAAAGAAAGAAGGAACAAAGACTAAATCAGGGAGAGTATTTTTATTTAAGAAGTGGGCACAAAGACAGTTAGTTGTCAAGGGAAAAGGCATAACATATTTAAAGCTTTTTAGTTTTGAATGCGTTTCAAATCCACAGGTCATACCAATCAACCAGTAAAATGACAAACACCTAGCAAGGTAGCATTTTATCTTATATAAAAGGTAACTCTTAACTCCAGCTAATAGAGCTGAGTGTTTAATAGATAATGTAAAACGAGGAAGGTTACCCAGGGGTGAGAGCAGGAAGTGTTTTGAGGTGACCACGACTTCCAAAGATCTTCATCTCCAAGTTGCCACCAGCAAAGACCACAGAGCTCCTCCTACCTGGCTATGAAGAGTTTCCAGTGAACCTGTGGAGGTATTAACGGCAAGCATCAATGGGATATTTTGCTTAGAGAGAATTGGCTTTGTTAACCGTTTGCAGTCATTTTGGAGTCTGGCATGGATTTGTGAAAAAAAAATGAGGAAAAAAATGAAGAGAATAGAAACAACATTATTAAAATGAGGGCTTTGAGTTCATGAGAATCAATGAGTAACTAACTCTCTGCAGAGTGTTTAACTGTGACAGAAAGAGACAGCCTGCCTGATGGGCACCTGGCCATGATTCCAGATGATTTATCCTCTCCATAATATAATTGCATGCCTTCTCCATAGAGGCTTGTAGCAACTTTTGAAGGCAACTGTGTCATTTCCAATGCTGTGTGACAGTGTTTATGGTCCCTATCAGATACTACAGACATAACTAAATACTCCCTGAAATCAACTGACAGGAACCAAAGTGGAATATAAACAAGAACTTCCTCATGTAACTTAACAGAAGAGACGATTTGAATATAACCAAAGCTAAAAGACTTCTGAGCACATCTAGGTAATCACCAACCACAGAGCTATGTAAAACCATTTTTGTATGTTATTTCTTTGGGGGTTGCTCTAGAGGTCTTGGGCTTTTCCAACAATTTTCACCAAGGGTGCCTGTGTTTCAATGCAAGGGTCCAAGTATACCATGTTGTTTGAACCTTGTGCCTAGCAATGCTGAGGGGCCTCAGGGCCACAAGCTAGCGACATTCGGGGACCTGCCAGTGTGAAGCATGCAGCTTAATTCCTGTGCTATATCCTGACCCCAGCTCGCATATACTTTATATATTTACTTACAACCTTGCTTAAGTAAACTCCATTTTGTCCATTCTATAATGTAAATCAAGTCATCTTTACACAGGGCTTAACCATCTATTTTTAGGGTCCTAAGTTCAGGGATCCCCTTAGATGTCGTTCTCAATCAGGGTGACCCCCACAAACACTCAGGGTTTAGCTCAAGTTTCAAAGAGGAGATCAACCTCCTCCATATCCTGAAACAGGTAAGGAACAACTGCCAACAGGACCCAGGATACAATTTCAAATCGATGTGAAATGACCAACCCGAGATCCAGGTACTTCCACCAGGCTACTTAGCACCTGAACATGAGCCATTCTCTACTCACAGGTAGTTGGAGGTTGGGAGTGCAAATGTGATCTACCTAAGAGGGCTGCAGGGAAAGGGAAGAGCCTTGAAATCACAGAACATTATCAGGATAGAAGTACAGAAAGGATGTTAGAGGCTGTGGTTAGGCGTGGCCAACATTTCCACCTTTCCAATCCTCTCCCAAATCATTACTCCTGTATCCTTAAGGAAGCGTGTTTGTTTTCTTATGGTGCTTTTAGCATGAATGCCTTGCAGTATAGGTCAGGCTTCCCTTGGCTCTAAGGAAGAGAGGCCGGCTGCCTGGTATGGATTGACATGACTGTATTCAAAGGATGCTGAAGAGTCATGGTACCATGGCAGGGAAGAAATAGTGGTTGGTGTGAAGGTCTCAGTTGGAGATCATGTTCATGGGCTATGCAAGCAACAGCAATGGCGAAAGCACTCTGCA